>JAGDQP010003514.1:59647-81318 GCA_022664845.1 Lepisma saccharinum | reverse complement strand
AAATCAGAATACACTTATGCATGTTTAAATTTATCGCCTGACGATGATACTCATTTGTTTTTAATTACATTTTTATTACAATAATTTGATTTATGGTTATAATTAATGAAAACTATTTGTTTCCAAAAAAATGTTTTATCATAATTCAGTTATTATATACAAGCATTTGTCAATTTATTTATTAATTATTACGCAATTTAGGTCATATCAGTAATCATTTATAAAAACGTAATTTTTCATTAAAAACATCATTTAAGTATACACTGAAATGTTAAAATGTTTTAGGGGGTTAAAGTTTGCAGCTCTGACTTCAGATTCGTAAACAGCGACGCAGAGAAACATGAAAATTATATGCATCTTGATTGTAACATGATATTCAGGCTGTTACACGATCAGGAGCTGTCAATACGGGATTAAGGGGGATTACATTTTGCAACTCTGACTTCGGATTCGTAATCAGCGACCCAAAAAGCCAAGTACAAATTTTGAGATCATCTACTTTATTTATTTTATTTTATTTTTTTTTACTTTTAGCCAGCTTTTTCGAAATTGGCCGCACTGTGTGACATGACGTTATCAGATGCAGATTAGTTTCAATAATTCAGCTAAAGTTTAAACAATGAACAAAACAATGTAATGCTTACATCAAATTTATTAGATGTTGAAGATTAAAGAAGAACATATTTTAACAAACATTAATTGATAAATTATTTGTAAGATTTCCCGGCTAAGAAGGGGATGTGATAGGTAAACTTTCTTATCTGCATGAGTCAACAATCATTGTCAAATGATTCTACGGAAACATTTACGGTTACTAGCGTGTGTTGTATTGATTACTTATAAATTGATCCACAGATTTACTAAAGAGCAATAAACAATTGTTTCTGAGGAGCTGCTGAAATATTATCGGTTAGAAATATTGTAAATTTCCACGGCACAAACGAATGAGGATTTGATTTTACAGATGATTAAAGTTAGAAATATACTGTTTTAAAATTTTTAATGCATTTTCATTAACGATATTCATCTACTCTTAGATAAATTTAAAGTAGAGAGACTCGCTATATCCTTCCAATCCTTTAGCTACAGATAAAGTAACACGATAATACTGAACGAGCTAAGAGGAAAGAAACCAACTTCAGATTCGTTTTGTACCGCGGTGAGTCTGTGGTAGAGCACTCAACTCTAATGAATAGGGTTCTCGGTTCATGTCATGTAATTTTCTGGTAGACAAATACCGTCTGCCTGGGTATTTTTGGGATCCTCCCGTTCACTCTCACTTTCTTCACTTCATCAATTCTTCCATCAATGCCCAATCAGCTTAACAAAAGTTGCCTAAAGTCCTATAAAAATTCGAATTTAGATTAGTTTCTAAGAACCCTTTGTAATCAGGTTCAATTTCTAATGCATTTAAAAATAATGGTCAAATGACAATCAAATTGGTATTTTTGAACTTGAACTAGATAATGCTTAAGAATATCTATCAATTGAACTAATCCATAATGTGAGGATACTTGTTAATGATGTGAAATTTCAAACCCTGGGTTATGCCGTTCTAAGCTACGACTTTCAAATATCTCGGATAAAAGAATTAGCTTCAAAATCTGAAACAGTTAATTTTACAAGTAATAATAAGCATTAGGTTGCGTTTCAAAATTTCTGTATTCTTGATTTTTCGTTACTTTTAAGAATTAAAATAGCAGCTGTAAGTACCAATGTACCTTACAATGAGGGACTCTAAAATATTACTTTAAAATAATGTATATATTATATTAGGATTGGCTTATTCGTGTTTGATAAACTTTGTGTCTAAGTTTGTGTGTGAGAGATAGACTATTATTTTGATTTGCTCGCTAGAAAAACTGCAGTGAACTTCATCAAGTAAAAGTATATTTAAAAGAAAGTTCCATGATCGTAAAATAATGATATTAGTATTTTTACAAAGTTTGTATTGAGGACATAAATTGTTGTATTTGCGATTACATATATACAATTAAATATGAAATAAACAAAGAAATTTAACGACAGTATCCCAAGTACCACTAATGATATGCATTCAGTGAAAAGCAAACACCAAATACATGAAAATAGATTAGCAAAACATGTGGTCTAAGTCCAGGCGGTCAAGTGTCCCTCGCTTGCTGATGCCCTTGGTTGCGATGTATAATTGCATTTTCCCAACATCTACTTTTTCCGACTCCACTTGTAGAAATTCGACAGTAATAAACTCAGGTGCTACGTCGTTGTAATCTTTGTTCCGTAAAGTTTCCAAGTGCGTAACACACAGTCCTGGGTGATAATTTAACGATGATCAGGGCAGCGCAATTTTTTTTTTCAAATTCTTTTATTTATTAATTTCGCACATGTTATCTGGTAACAAATACTCTTATCTCACTGTATTACAGAAATCTTTGTGGTTATTGGTGGGTATGTATCATATATAATTTTGTAGTGTTTCGCTGGTATCCGATAACTGTCAGCTTTAGAAACCTCCAGGAATGTACGTAATAAATATTATTTTCATTAAAATACGGTTTTCTTTTCCTTCTTCAACTTCTACAGATTTTCTATGTTTGGTGTAAATGATATATCGTCGTGGTTGTGTGAAAATTTTGATATTGACTAGAGTCCTGAAGGGGAATGTCATTTATCTTTCTTATACACTTGTGTATAAAGTTCCTCAAAAGAAATTAAAGTTGTTTACAGAATTATTTCTCACCTTATATTGCCTCAACGTGGTTGTTTTTTCTATAATTTACAGTGTTACAAGGTATTCGTTGGTATGCTTTTTGTCGAACGATTAGTGTTAGTGTTGGCCATCACGTGTCTTTCATGATGATAAATTTCTTATTCTGCTTCTTCTACTTATTCTGCACGATGTACGCAAGTGTTATTTCTTAAGAATTTTCCTTTTGTAAACAATCCAACGATGTATGAATCATGGCCGTGTGAGAATTAGAAAGGCGCAAAACTTTGTTTTCATTGTCTAGTAGCTGCTCATAAGCCACACAGCACACAGAAAAATTTCAAGACTTTCATGTAAGCTTGCGTGGTGACAGGAATGTCAAACCTGCACCATACAACAGTGAAATCAGTAATCACTGTTTACACTACGGCGATTGGATGGTATGTTGTGGGTTCCACGAATGCCTGCTAAGCGAAATTAATCAGTGTGTATAATGTCGACTATGACGTTCTGTCGTTAAGGTACTGTGCTTGCTACGTCTCTCCCAGACGGGTTTTGGCTTCCTTGTTGCTTTACGTGAACATGTTTAGGTGAAAGATTACGTTTACATTGCTGCCTACTATCGAAGAATAGATTTTAAATGACCATTGTGTCTTTCAACAATATCGAACATCCTGCCCTTGCAGGGATTATGGGGGTGGTTTGACGACAATAACGTACTACTAATGGATTAACCTGCACAGAGTCCAGACTTAACCCGATATAATATCTATGGAATGTTACGGACGGAACGCAATTTCTTGGTAATCCTAAGGAGACCTTGCCCCATTTCACTGAAAATATATCTCCTAGAGTGCAAGTAGTCATGAAGACTAAGTATTGGCACCACCGTATTGACTGCCAGTGGTTTCGGAAAAGGTTTCTAAAACTTGTACTTCAACAGATAATTTTGATCACATAGAATATGTACATCTGACTGTCTATTAATTTGTAGAGTTCGAATGTGCAATACCAAACCGGTTATATATGCCTATTACGCATCCAAAATAAAACTAATTAAAACAAGGCCGTCAGTAATTGAATCATGATCAGAAAGCATTGTTATACTGTGACCGTTGAAAATAGAATATTTTTTTATACAAATATATTTACGCTCGGCAATAAAAAATGTCATTATCAAAATAATATCTAGATAGATCGGAGTTTCAAGATAGATCTAACCAATAACTTACATCAAATCTGCAGAGAATTATACAAAATATTAACGAAATTGTATTTCCATGTTGCAAGAGTGAAGGTAATACAATTGAAGGGTACAAGGGAAGAACAATGAGAGTTCCATTTTGAATGTTGAGGGAAACACATATTTAAGGTGTATGCACTCGCATTACAAATTCTTTTTGTCCTACATAAATGCTCTTTGACGTAGGCCGATAAAGTGCTTGAGGTCCAAAATTAAATTTAAGTCATATGATTACACCTTAAAATGTGTGTATCCTCACAACTTTTATTTCGGGAGTTAGTACGTTCGTTCGCAGCGGCCGATCATCCTCACTTCAGTCACAACAGGCAAATGCCGGGATGACACTTTTAACATAGGCCCTGGCCGACACCTTCCTGAATTCTTGCCCATCCTGTATCTCGGCATGAGCTTTAGATGCCTAAAGGTCATAAAGAAAAAATCAATTTAATTCAATTCAATTCACAAGTTTTAAAATGGGTTTTGATTGATTTTCTGGTAATTATTTTATTAACTTTATATTTTCGAATTTTGTTTTGGTATCTAACTATTAATTATTATGTTGTATTAATAAGATTGTAGCTTGATAATAATGATCAATTTTCAAATTTTGACTCTCAAATGGATTAAGAATATGTAACCAGTAAAACTTACTCGGACATAATAATAGTATAGCATATCAGTTTATTTTAGATGTTAGTTTAACATATATTTTATTCGTTTATATTACTATATATTACTGTGGATACGTTATTACTATAACTTTTTTGTGTGTATTGTGCTATTTGTACTTAAATCATAATGCGAACACCCTAAATGTATTGAGTACTATCTAAAATGTGCCGAGTATATAGAAAACTAATGGATCTGACTTCTAATTCAAATTAAGGTAAGAATACACATTTACTTTTTTAATTTAAACCTGTTATTAAAAGTGCTAGGTTCATAGTTCTCACTCACATGCTACTTGAACAAGTCTTTATGTAATTCGAGATTTCAATACTCGAGCCTAGGAATGGGAATACGACGTTTCATATTGTTGGCTTTTGGAAGGGAGTGTTTCAGTTAAACCTTCTTCCCAACTGCTGCTAAATCTCAAGAAAAAAGGGATGGCAGGTGGACTTTCAGGATTTCTGACTTTCGGGCCCTTACTGTGCGTGGGTGTGTTATTCCAGTGCACTCTTCAATTGCTTACAAAAATGCTTTCATACCGACTACAGCATTCAAACAACAAACATATAAAGAAATGTATTTCTTTGTTCGTGCCTTACGTCTGTTAAAATGCCTATTATTTATAAAGTGGATTTGTGCAAGATCATGAAGAACTTTATTTTGAAATTGCCTTAAAAGGAAAACAGCAATGAACTCTGAGGTATTAATCACTGCATATGACTGACTACTTGCTTGCTGCATAGAGTAATTCATCAATCTGTATTCAACCGACTTCTGATCTTCCTTGCCAGAGCAAACTATATGACACGGACGTGGATATCAGACAGGTTACCTCACGTAACATCAAATTCGTGTTTTTGTGGGATTTTTGTAAACAAACATAAAGAGTGAATCGAATTATAAACGTTAGCTAACAATGGATCGTTTTTATTTTTGCAAGGAACTGTTTTGTCACAAAGTGCATACATGTACAGTGCAAAGAAGGCATTATTTTTAAATATGGGTAATCTTAGCCCTCTCGCTTTCGTTCATTGAAACCCACTGACCCTACCGAAATGCGGATTAACTACAGAATGCCAAATGTTGGAATGCATATCGAGTCCTCTGCGCTATATTCCTCATATCCCATATAATGCATACTTTTACTTGAGCATCCGAGCTCTAACTGGGACACCGCAAACGTAGATTTATTCACAACCTGAAATGGCTTGTGGTCTAGAACAATTGGAAAGGAAATATTTTATTATCATTCCATGCTCAAAAAAAAAAACACCAACAGTTGAAATATAAATTATCTACTATAGAAACGGATATAAGTTGTTCAGGTGTACTTACAGGCATTTAAACAAAGATGACTATTTTATTTCTGCAATTGAATTTCTGATGCAGATATTTGGCATTCCGTACAGAGTGAATTAATGGATACTGTTCCTTGATTTATCGAAAGCGTATTTGGAAAAAGTTCGATTGCACAACGGTAACAATATTCCTTCAGTCGTATCAGGCATATTATTGAAACTTATAAAACTCTAAATTGCTTCTTACGAAACTAATAGTAGGAGACCATATGTGAATGATGTGTGTAGATATAAAAGCTTTGTGCATTTTTCTTAGCCAATAGGCTATGCATACTAAGAACTCATGTTTCCTATGAGGATGGTATTGTATAAGCATAGTGCATATGGCTAACCATCAAAGTAGCCACGGAATAAATAAATTTTCTTGAAAGCTTTTCTAATAAAAGGCAAATTGGACATCATCAAACAGCTTGTAAATCGTTCACCAAACCCGATACCTTTTATAAGTTCTTGTGCAATAATATGCCGTTCCTCCCCGAATTCAAGGTAAACAAAGGGAATTGTTCTGGTCTACACTAAGACGGCGGATATCAGGTAAGGTTCTTCATCTTGTAATGAGTGTAGCAGAATAAACGTTTTGAACTGCCTTTGACGAAGAAATAAATCAACTCATGTAGATTTTGCATTTCCGCTTAGAATGAGTAAAGTAGGAGACAAATTTGGATTTTCTTTGAAACCTTTGGTTTTAACTCCGTTAGCAGAATTAAGAATCGTTTGACTGTGAAAGCAATATTTAATATATTCCCACGAAGTCCACGAAGTGCTGGAACATTCAACAAGTCTCAAACTTAACACTTTACATGTTAATATGGACATATGGACAATATTGTTTATACTTCGTCCAGTAAGCGAGGAACAAGAGGCATGTTTCCATCATGATAAGAAGAAGATTGCTGGTGCGAGCCGAAAGGTGCAAACCGAAAGGTGCGAACCGCCCTTAAATACTATTCAAATTCAAGGCGATAGGAAATAGGAGCCATGATCTTAGGTATATGCTTGATAGATGCATATTGCTATAGCATAAGAACCGAGATATGTTAGAGAAGAAGGGGATGACCATTGTCAACATGAAAAGCAGAGAGAAACTAGCAAAATAAAACCTGAAGCCCAACATGCATGTCTTGCTGTACACCATTTTATTTTTAAACTTAGATCTAAAATATCGCACATAAACGTTTACATATGCATTACATCTACATTATGCACTAGATAGTTACAAATATGAGTACCAGAGGCGACAGAATAGTGGTTGAAGTCGAAAACTGGATGCTACATTTAAAGTCAGCACAATGAAATACTAAATAGTTTGTAGAAGCTATACAAAGTATCTCTGACATTTTAGGTTTTCAACTTCGATATTTAAGAGTTAATCTTTAGATATAATTTTCGAAATTTTCCTTACGTTAACAACTAGTACAAAATGGTTATCAAAGATCCGCGTAGATTGGTAGAGGAAGTGATAAGTATGCACTTTCCATTATTTTTATTGTACATTTTCATTAGGTTAAAACAAAGGTAAAACAGTTTCCACATGATAAATTACTGCGATATCACAGTCAAAGAGAAAAATAGATCCTTTATAAATGTTTCGACCTTTCTCTGTGATTAGTTTCTAACTTTGCGTGGCCATGTTTGATGTTCATGGAATAATACTAAAGGGATCGTTTATTAACTATCCAATAAAAAAACAAAATATGATAATTCTCTTATTTTGGTTTAATACTTCTCTTTTACAGATCTGATGTAGATAATAACGTTCAAGTAGGTGAATATTCCAGTATTACTGTGGTTATTAAAATATCCAAAACCAGAACCAGAATGAGAGTACTTCGTAGTATGTTAGATGTATCAGGTAAGTTTATATTAATGTATGTACTGTTAAGAATGTAGGAGAATCTAAAAGCTTTTCTTATAAAATATTACTCAGAATAATTTTATATAGTCGTTTTAGCAGCTCGTGCTAATTCAACCACGGTACATGTGTGCTCTCTTTGCAATTGCATCACACTTCAAAGAAACATGGATCTCTTATACGTTCTTATTATCTGTATCAAAAATTTATGCATCTTTCAACGCGTAGCAAATTCTTGTCCTAATATTTACCCATTTATTTTCAGGAAAACACTATTTTAAGCTACTATTTGTTTTTAAAAATCAAAAATATCTTAATTTTTTTTTTTTAACATATGGTGTTTCCACAAACTAATGCTTATCAAAACCATTCCAACAAGAAGAACAAAACAAATTAATGTCCATCCTGAAGCTAACTTGTCATGTACACATGTATGAAACGTCATGAACCCATCAACTAGAGCCTGAATAGATTAATAATTTGGATTCATTTGAAGTGTGTATCCCAACTTGCTCATCAGACCTGAACCCTGTCATTCCTCCGTAACATAACCAGTACCATCAATCTCAGTGGACGTATTTCTTCCGGACGGTGGTGTTTGAGCATCATGCACTCTCATAAGCTTTTCTTCATAACATTACTTTCCTCCCGTGGAAATTCTGTATTATATTATTATTAGTAATAGTGTTAGTAGGAGTAAAATTGGTAGTAGTACAGTTTACTTTCATGCACACTCTGTGCTTATTGTACTACATGAAAAGCATATAAAACATGGCGGGTCGATTTGAAAACACAAGGTTGAAAGGTAACATAAGCGCATCACTTTGGAGAAAAATCATAAATACAATAGTGAGAGAGACTCTTACTGTGTAATGTTATAGGGGCAACCCATCACGCTAACAAAATCTTGTAAAGTTTCTTAAGTGCCTACTTATATAGCTTTTAATGTTCGTTAGTTGGTCTTTGTTAGTTGGACACTGAAATGAAATTAACAATTTCTGTTTTTCTTTTAGTTTCTGTTGGTGGAGTTCTTGGATTATTTTTGGGTGCCAGTGTCATGAGTATAGTAGAGATAATATACTACGTTACGTTCAGACCAATTATATTGTTGATTAAATCCCATCTGGATTTGCAAAATAACTAATTATGCATCGTATGTTACCCAACTGGAGTGAAAATATATCCATAACAAGAAATGGTATGCAATTAGGATGAATTATAGTTTAAATAGTACATTGATGATATTGGAAAAAACAAAATGAAGTCAACAGCGAAGCAGTGATGAATACATGTTTATTAGTCGTAAGACTCAAAATGTATTATTATTTGTGTTAGTCATGAATTGCCTTTTGTTATGATTATATGCCTGAAGACATAATATAAGTGCTATCCGATAAAATTATTTTAAATTTAAGAGATCTTCATGTGATCTCGGTCAGTATATCCAAAGTGTATCATTCTGTAAATAACATATCATAAACAAAAATGAATTTTAAACAATTACGCAGTCTAGAATCCTGAAACAAAACATTGAACTTTTGTTGGACTTGAGATAAAGTTGCTAAATGCCATTAAAATTTTAAACCGCTTGAACGTTTGATGGTGTTACAAAATGTTTATAGACATTTCGGTTTCGCGAAGTCTCTATCAAAATATGTCTATACATTTATGAAAGCACACTTAACATTATTAAAGAAATGTTACTGTTTATGTTTTATACAAGTCAAAAACTGTATAGTATTAGGCACGTTAAATAAATAACCTTAAAAAAATGTTTATTACTTTCTTTCTATGCCGAATTGAGACAAAGATTTAAGTTATTTTTGCGGTTATTAGCATAATGTTTTAGTTTGAGATATAGAATTGAGAAGCAATTTAGTGATCGACGTCTTTAATTATGTTACGTGTTTTATAAACACTGAGATTTTGGTGATATCTGTGTTTTATATAATACAATCAAATTCTTGATGTATCTCTATCAATGTGCGATCTCAAAGCATATGCTATAAGTTACAGCAAATTACTACCTAGCAGGGCCGTACTAACCAACATTTCTTGCAATGACCATTTGAAACTTAAGTAACCAGTGCTAAAACAGGATTTTTTCTAACCAAAAATATCGATAACAATATTGGGGAAGTGATATGACACTTATTTAGCAGAAATACGATTAAATAATTCCCGAATTACAAGTTGCCAGATCAAAGTCATTTAGAAGTCTCGCATTAAAACATACACACTGCCTTTTTCCTAATGTTTCTTAGTGATAAGAAACATATGATTTTTATGAAGGAATTCAATAGCCTCTAAAACGTCATACTCAAATATCTGGTGAATATCCTGAATATCTTTCCTCAATGGTTCTGTAAATTTGTTAATAATAGTACAGTATTGCTTAACTAAGGAGTCATACCTCATCGAACCGGAGAGAGAAGGTGGATGCGTGGGTAGATGCGTAAGTGAATTGGACAACTGGAGGGGTCAGGTGTAAGGCGGAGTCGATTACTCAAGAAAAGTTTAAGTAAAGAGTAAAGTTTATATGTCTTTCCTACAATTTTTGAAGCAGAAATTAATACAGATAATTATAGATTTTAACAATAGGGCCAAAGATTAGGAAGTATAATCTCATCAGTGCATTGGAGTATCTACATCGTAGCTTATAGTGTGCTTGTCATAATACCAAACATACATATTTATACTACTAAATGAAGGCCGCAAGGAAAGCATGTACTTGGTTCATTTCTGTACAAATTAAGATAATAATTCAATCTGTTAGTTCTTAAACAGAACTTTTAAGCACATAAAGATAATCTGTATGGTACGTCTGTTACAAGCAAAGATGTACTTGATGTGCAAGTATATAAAATAATAATAAAATAATAATACATTTAAATCCCTCTCCTGTAAGAACAATAAAATGAAAAAAAAATAGCTCGCCTCCTAATTTAATATTGTGCACAGCTTTTCTCATGTAATGTACTATGCATGACTATCAATAATCATCCTTGCACTCCCTTATACACTATTCATGTTTATATATTCGCATTATATGTACTAAGCATAAGTATGGTTCACTAAACCCTTCTCAATGTTAGCAATACTAAAAATAAATACAACAATGCCAAAACTGAAATATCATTACTGTGATATATATTCACTATTTGCGGCGTTTTGAAATGGCTAAACATAAGTCACTTTCAGTTCAAAAAATACAAATCCGCCTTTTGTTGTTGAATGGAATAAAGATACCTCCAAATTGACAGACTCCTCTGAGTAATGTAACGACTCGAAACTCTCCTTTTTCTTGTAATTGTTAACAAAATGTAGAAAACAGTCACGCCTAAGCCAGTATTTAGGGTATAGTAATACATTGTGTATTGTTTTATAAACAACAATTATTCCTTTGTTTTGGTTTGACTACACGTTTACTCGCTAAATAAGTCACATACCAAATTTCTAAATTTCTAAAGCTTCACACAGTTTTCTATCAATAGCATTACGTGTTGTCCTCTAAAGTATTATTTTACTGCAAAAGACACGCAGTAACCCGCGAACTGTTTAAATTGATGATATGTAATTTATGAAATCAACCTTAAAAATTGACTACTCAGGTTATATAGTATTTCACAATACATATCAGAAAATGCCTAGTGTTGTAACTAAGCTGTTTAACGAACGCGCTTAGAAAATTTTCAATCAATCAAAAGCTATGATATTCTTCAGAATTAAAGTTAAATGCGTTGTTAATATTAAAACTTGCCATATAATCAATTGTGTTCTTTAGAAATTATACTAAACAAAAATACAAACATATAAAACATTTTCAGTTTTTATTTTAGTTTAAACAATCCTTGGTAAATAAATTCCGTTCCAGGAAACAACGTTAATAACTGAGATTTTTAACTTTCAGCCTGATGTATGTCAGTGTTGATGTAAAAAAGTTTAGTATAATTATCAAATGTATCAAGTTCCATAGATATCATTATGATACATGTAAGATCGTGAACAGAAGAACTACGTTCATTTACTCTGGTTTGCTCTTATACCTGAAAGACAGTTAAGTAGAGGTAACCCAAAAAGAAGTAGTCATGATAATAGAAACACATAAAAAATATCACACGGTCAATGCATAAATCCGCGATTAACAAGAGAGATGCCCATTAAAGCGAAGTTAAGTTTTAACTTCACTTTACTTCTACCGAATAACCGATTAAAACTTTTGATAAAAGGCAATGGATGACAATTTTATATAATTGATTAAGTATTTGAACAGAATCAAATGGTTTGCATATATCGAAAGCTGATAACGCATATGAATGTGTTGTTGTTGAATATCCACCTTCGCAATATCTCGTAAATTACTTAATATAACTTAAATAATAGAAAAAGGATGTATTTCGGCAATAAATTTTACCATCTACTAATTAAGCAGTGGCAGCAATAAAAACACAGTCAATGCGGGATACACTCTTACGATTTAAAAAAAAGTGTATCCTGACTCTGTACCAAATGCGTTTCTCGTATATAAATTATGCATTTATTTTATTATTTTACCCAAAGATAGTGAATAACTATTTGGTTTTGTTAGTAATAACTCCATGGTAATATTCATAGAACCACCAAAAATGATTTTTTTCAACCTGCATCGAATTCTGAAGGTATATCTGCAATGTAGAGAGCTTGATTTTCTGTGTTTTGAATGCTTGTAAATATAGTTATAAGTATATTTTGTCGAACCAAAACGCTGTTATTAAACCATTTGTATTGAAAACATTGCCATTGTAATTATCATTCGGAATGTATACTGAAGTCAGTTAAATAAACGTGTTGCCACATTACGTATCTAAGAGCATGTACACCAGTATTATTTCTTCAACTACCCACATTATTTTAACAAACATACATTTTAATATTATGTTTTCATATACCAGAAGTGCTGTAATATGTTTGCAAAAAACATTTTCGCAGGAAGAAACAAAAATTGTAACCTTAATTAAATATACAGTAGCGCCATTTTTGAAAGCAAAGCATCATCCAAGACAAAACAAATATAATAACTAAACTGTCCTTCAACTTGATACAAAATATAAAACCAAATTAATCTACCATTTTTACCTCAAATTAACATAATATTTTGGCAACTTTCAGACTTCACTTTACATGCTTCACTGTTATGTTAAGGTTGTTGTTCTCCAAGCTGCTAACGTGGAATAAGTCAGATCAGTTCGGTTAATCGTTTAGTGTGTTACCACCCAGGTACATATTATATTTTAGCCATTTTACACATGTAAGCTATATATAATTGTAATGCCAAATCTTTCTGTTCTCTGTAGAAGCGATAGGGCAATTTCAGATGAGGTATACGATAGAAAACACAAACTACCAATGAACATATTCGCATTAGCTTTCGAACGGTAAGGTGTGCGTCGGGTCTGATCCGTGCGTTATTCCTTTACATATACGTCGCTATACCCCAAAAGACGTAGCGTCAGATAACATTTCCATCATTCACATTCATCTATTTCTGACAAGATAACAGTCGTACTACAAAGACAGAAGGAAGTGCGTGATGCCGAAAGTAAATGAAAATGTCGCAGATGAGATTTTCTCTAATATTAATTATTCTGTGGGAGATCCCATTTGTTACGTTCATGGTTCTATTGAGTTGGAAGATAGAGATATTTTGAGTCTGGATAGAGATGAGAAGATAATGAGATTATTTTCGAACTGGGTAGATATCGTGAAACAATATGTACTGATAAGCTGCTAATTTCCAAATTTTCAAAAGAAATGTAATTATACCAACATATAATAGAAAAATGAAATATTTACTTTGAATGATTCTGTGGCAGAATAAGTATAAAAATGCCAAGAAGAGCTAATGTGTATTAATAGGTCCGTTGCTACACGTAAAATCATCCTTTTCTACTGATAAATGAGAGAATATTAATCTGGATTAGATTCGACCGACTTTTACCATTTATGTCCTTGAAATCCACCTCACCGATGGATAATTAAGAAAACACGTATACATCAAGTAGAATTTAATCAAATATATCTACACTGATTTACAGAACTACAACATTTTCAATACAACGTTAGCATATCAATAATCTCAGATACATAGTCCTGCATACGAATCAGTAAGTTATCTTGCTCTTAATAACCACGAATACCATCTTACCTAAGACAACATAATGAAGAGCAAAATATAACATTGATCAATAAAAATATATTTTCTCGTGTTTTCTAGAACATATCTAATAATCTCATTTGTGCAACCTTGCACTAACAGGGACAAGACATACATGCTGTATAATATTCAATGTGATTTATAAAATGTTAGATTCTCTATACGAGGAAATAACACTAGTGCAGTAACTGAACATCATAAGTAGAGAGAAGTTTGGTCTTTTGTCATCTTTAGCTCAAGATAGTACTTGGAGAATTGGTGAAATGAAGAAGGTGTAAGGAAACGGGCGAACCGAAGAAAACTCTACGGAAACGACACGACAAAGCGCACATAGAACCAGCCGCGATAGAGATACTGGCTTTTACATAATAATTTTATAATTTCTTACGAAGTTAACTTATATTCAAACTGAATTTGAATAGTCAAATTCAATTTCGGTGTGCGTGGTCATGGGTCAATCGAGCAGTGTGTTTCTAAATATACTTTAACACCAACCGCATGTACTGTCAGTGTTGTAAAACGTTCTTTTCCGTGATTTTAAAATAAAAAAACTGGTTTATTTGAATGTTTTTCAACACTTCGATTTTTATTGGACAGAAAGTGTTTATTGCTTTACGCTGCAGGTAATCAATGTAACCAGCAAGATTGAATTTAAGGTCCTCAGACATTCAGCCTAATTTGCAATTGAATTGTATTCTGCAGCCTTACTAGGGAAATTATATGTTTGTCTAAATATTCACTGCCACATTGCAATGCTTACTATATCTTCACCACCACAAATATAAGAAATTAACTAAGGACATATGGACTGAAGCTGCCTAATTTGTAAAATAATACTAATAGACCCCAGGGAACTGAAAAAAATGAATTATATAAAGAATTTAGTTCCTAGAAATGATACAACTTCGAAGACATTTTAACAGTAAAATCAAAAAGTGTAAACTCTTACCGATATATGCTTTCATCCCGTTTACAATACGTTTAATTATAGTAACTGTCATGTTAAAAGATGATATATATTTTGTCATAATTTCCGTCCGTCATATTATCTGCAGCTCAAACTTTCTGAAAGTAACTTGTTTATATTCAAGGGCATTTATATTTGATTTTACTAGCATCTTGTGTTTCAGAATATAATGTCGGAGATCTATCATGCTCGATCATCCAAGCTCGGAATCATATTGTGAAAATGCATACTGTTACAAACAGTGTAACATAAACATGTTAAGTTATCTGTGTATTTAAAAGGATTTCAGGCTTAGGCTGGATTAGGGTAGTGGAAAGGATGCAAGAAGGTGTCGTTGAGAGCCTAAGTTGAAGTTACCATTTGGCTTATGTGACAGAAAAATACTGTTAAACCTCAGTCAGGATGGTCGGACGCTGGGATTGAACCAACGGTCTCCAGAATGCTAAGTCAAATAGCTACCACTGAGCCACGACAACCCATGTTTCTTCTATTACGTTTGTTGCAATAAGGTTCCGATAAGTATTATTTCAAATTATATCATAACATAGTTACACGAGGCGGCTCCGCCAGCACTTTTTGAAAGAACAGCAATGACTATCGGCACTTAACAGTATGTGGCCTATTTCAAAAATTGAATTAAAAATAAGGTGTCAACGCTGACAACTGGATTCTTGAGTACAGCGAAAACCATAGTATTTTTCGATTATTTTGAATACATATACTCAAAGTTTTATGCGGATAAGTCGAACTGAATGGAAGTAATTTCAAATATTCAATTTTAAAAATTGATTAGTAACCCTGTCAATCGTGGACCTCAAGTACCTTTTGGCGTGTCCCAGTACGTAAATGTTAAGTTTGGTGTAATTTATTCAATGATATAGAATCAAATGCAACTTATTTTAAATTGGTTGGCAAAACTGTCAACTACGGCGCCTGGAGTCATGTCCCAGCACCTAATGCACATGCACGCACAATTTACACGCGTAGATTTGTGTAAGCAAAGGCAATTCTATAATTTGAATTTTAAAAAGGTTGGTAACAGTTATAACTGGAAGTAGGAGATACCCAAAACATTCGCCTATTGTATTGAATGATGTTTAAGCTCAGTTTCGGGTAGTTATGTTATGGACAAAATTAAAAATAAGATATTTTAAAAAAACGTTCATAACGATGAAAACTGTGAACTCTTTGGTAGATACCGAATATATACAAAACAATTTGTTATCTTATAGTATTTAGGGTTTTACGTTATGTTGTGTTTTTTTTAATTACCTATATTAAAGTAATTCGTCCTTGAATTTTGAATTTATTTTACGACATTTATGCAACTATGGCACAGACCGTATGGATGATGATGGGATGAATTGGTGGAATTAAGAAAGTGGGAGGAAACGCAAACACCCACGCTCACGGTGTTATTCCAGCAAACAGCCCATATGACATGAGTATAATTTCTACTAAAGAGACGTTATCAGTATTAAACATTGTTGCCTTGAAAAAAATAACGAAATAAAAAACGAAGGCTGATATATCTAAAAATAATAGGACGTAAACTAAAAAAAAAAACTTTTCTACTTTTTATTTCCATCACTACGTCCCATCCCTAGAATCTGGCAAGCCCATTTAGGAAGGTAATAACAATTCAATGAATCTATCTTAAAGCCCCAAACATTATTTTTTCTGGCCAGGAGAGGCTATTCTTCGTCATTCCTGGTCAATCAGGGACAGCATTGACATATACAGGTTGAGACTGAGATGGGCTCCGCAGCAACAGAGTTTCGATATTTTCTAAAACGAATACACCTTAGCACGATTATAAGTACATAATACATTCCAAACACGCATTGGTGTGTGAATCTTGACTCGCGCCGAAAAGTATATTCTGAATACTTTCCTGGGTTAGAGTGGGAAAACAAGATACCATTTTATTCTTTTATTTATCCCGTTTCCTTCCCTTAATTATTTTTTTTTCGTTTGTTTTCAGACACTTTCCATGAATAAAAAGATTATATTATTTTTAGCAGAATTTCGCGCTGATCCATCAGATGATACACCCTTAGTGTTTATCCATGTCAAATGTAAATAGCAAAATAAACAAAGGTAGCGACAACGGATGGTTCAAAATCTGAAGATTACTACTACATAGTAAACCATACCTGTGTTAGTTCAACACTTTTCGGTGTTCGGGCATAACTAAATTTGTTGACCTAAATTAACATAGCACATGGTGTTGATTAGACATCAAGTGCTAGTGTGTAACCATATTGATCGCTTCCTTTCAAAGAAATGGAATATATTCCCAATGAATGGGAATTCTGAACCTTAATTGGCACATGGAAAACTCACTTAATAAACATTGACATAAATAGTTCGAATAGCTTTCTTTTGTGTTTGGGGTTCAACAACATAATTTGATCCCTATACTGTTTGAATCTATATCTTTTCTGTCCGGCGATTTAGTCTCCAATGTACGGCGCTTAACTTCTAATTGAGCAGCGATAGTCAAATCTAGCTGCAGCAGAAACATTTTTATTGCTGCTAGTACCTGATTTAAGTAAATAGGTGGTAATCACGATCGGATCTTGAAAAGTGTTGACTTAACTGAATCATTTCCACTGTGTTTGACTTAAGCCTACAGCCGTAAAATGTATTGATCGCACATGAAAATCTTGAAAATCTATTTTGTTCATAGATTGGAGGGAAAAATATAATGTAATTCGTCACCCCATCCATATGTCGTTGCTACTGCTGCAGCTACCATAATTCATCCACATCCGCAACGCAGAAACGCATCCGCATCAAGAGCCGCGTCCACATTTACACACCAGAAAACATTAGAAAATTACTTATTCAAACCTTAGTAATGCCCATTATAGACTACGGAAACGTTCTTTACAATGACAAGCCAACTGATTTCTCAGATCGACTACAGAACGCACAAAATTCTTGCATACGGTACATTGTCGGGGCCAGGAAATATGACCACGTAACACCACACAGACTAAAATTGAACATGCTAGACTTAAAGAAAAAGTGCTTCAGATTGTCTATCAAGTTCATAAGGCAGTAATGAAAACTAGTCATCAATATCTAGCCTATCAGGTCTCTTTCGACAACACTGTGACACACACAGAGCAGACTGTTTGATAACCACTCAGTTATACCGAGAAACAGAACATGCCAGTACAGCAAGGCTTTTGTTGCAACAGGAACACAGCTGTGGAATTCCTTGCCTTCAGAGCTCACGAAAAAGGAAATTAAAGGAAAATACAGTAACATATCAGTAGCAGAAATGAAATCCAGGTATTTGTAATATTCCCATTTATTAGAGAGAAAAAGAAAAAAAACTAGCAGAAGTTCTCCATTATTCTTGTTGAATTCGATCAGATTGCCGCACACAATATTGAGTGAATAAATGAGTTAATTTATAACTTATAGAAATGTACTAATATTTGTTGTTCTGGTACATGTGGACAGTATACAATATGATTCAACCCCAGACTAAGTATTCATGTATGTATGTATGTATCTGTGTGCGTGGGTGTGTGAGTTTAATAATATTTTTTAATGTTTATTTGTTTCCTAGTTGTAAGTGTATAGATGTATAATGTTAAGTGCTTAATTATGTTACTGGTAATGTGGAAGAGAAAGCTACATATCCTTAACTTTATCAGTCAAATAAATAAAATCAAATATTTCGAATAGAAACTAGGAAAATCTATGACAACTTTGCAAAACCTGTCTACAAGCGTCAACCATTCTAGAGAGAATAGGGTTACAAAGAAGCAATCTGTTTACTTAGTATCTTTGAATTAATATGTCCTTATGAAGAAATGCCAGAAATCAGATATTTGAAGTTGAAACTTATCTAAAGGCTTCCGTGGAGCTTGAATACAAATATGTGCCGCGAAAGATTACTTAAATAGTCGTGTGTTGCTTTTTAAAAAAAATCGGAAATCTCATAGATCAAAAAATATATCAATGCAAGTTTTTAAGAAGAGACTTAGACAAATGAATTGTATAAGGGACCCTTTCTCAAGCAAGGAATCAACTAGAGGGAAAAAAATAATGTTCTTTGTTTCCTAAACTTCTTCTGGGAACCATAGAATAAATCAATCGATCCTTCTCTTGATTACTTTATCTCGAAATACTTTCTAAAATAAGAGCCCTGTCACATAAACTATTAAATATGATCGAATCTTAACTTGCCAGGAAAATGAAATGAAGGCGGACAATAAAATAATCAGCAAGCGTAAAAAGAAGTAAGTCCACGATAATTTCTTCCTTGTTTCGATGTGAACAACCAGAACATAAAATGTGCCCCCTTTATTGGGAAAACTCTGAACATTAAATTATATTGTTGATATTAGACGTGACAGAAATATTGACTACTGGTAGAACAGGTAGTTTCTATTTAAAAAAAATATTCAAGGCTATATTATGTGATCATGCCTACATTTAATATGCACGATTTATTTATTCCAGATGATTGTTGCGTATAGCTTAGGACGAAAATAACATTTTATAATCTGACATTATAATATTTGCACTGACGAAAGTTTCCTACGGACCGCGGAGTGAAATAAATTTTGCTTTCTAACTGAGTAGAGCTAATTTAGTGATTTAAATAATCCTAAGTATTTCTTCTACAATATAGGTAAGCAGACTTATTTATTTTTATTTTCCTCAAAAATGTTTCAGTCACTTTAACGGTGGAAGATAGTTCAAGCTTGTTTCACACAAGGAGATTTTCGCTATTGTTGCACCTCATGCTTTGTGCAATTTTGAACTGTTTTTGGACCTCTAGGTGTCGAGCTCTCGACCACAACTGCCAGTACGAAGATTTTTAACTAAAGAAAGATTGCTAAAGAAAATGACAAATAAATTAGGCAAAGAAAATATAAAGTAATAAATGGAAAAAACAATAAGTTAAAATCGTCCTGACAAATAACTATCAAAAGATGTTTTGTATGGCTCGGCTTCTTTGATAGGTGGACAAATAAAACTCTTTGATGAAAGCCGAAGACGAAAATTACTGCCGACAAAATACGAACATAAAAAAGAAAAAAATATATAATACATAAAATGGGGAGTTTAAGATATGTAGCGACCAACCAAACTTCGGTCTTTACAGCAGGAATAAACTCTTTTTTGGATAAATTAATGTAAAGTTTCGCATTATTGTAGAAAATTGTTTGAGTTTTACAAATCTGAAATGCTTTTTTTTTCACGCACTGCCTCAGGGGGTAAAGAGGAGGCGTAGCGTTTAGTGTTGGATCGTTTTAAACATCCAAATTTTAATTTTTCAGTGCCAATGAGCGTCAGATAAATCAGAAAAGTCACAGAATTGATGATCCTATTGTCCTTGCATTTGCCAGTGACACGATATGGGGCTCTAACCTCCTTTGGAAAAATCACTTAAAAATTCATGATAAATATCCTTATCAGGGACATAGAGCCATAAGCTATTTTTTGGATCCGTTACTGAAACATTTGGCATTATTGAAGGAAAATTTACGAATTTTTAAAATCTGGAATGATATTTTAGTAACGCACTGCCTTAGGGCGCACAGAGGGAGTTGTAATGCTCCGGCACTCCTTGCATGTGCCAGTAATTCATATGCGGCTACAGACCCTTATTTCAAAAATAACTTGAAAGAAATTCAATATAAATATGCTTAGTACAGACAGGCAGGTAGGAGATAATGTATAAACGTTGCATTCTTGCAGCAAAATATCTCGATTCTTCGAAGTTGGAATATAATTTTTGCAACGCACCGCCTTACGGGGTATAACAAAGGAGAGCTAAACGGTTCAAAAATTCAAAATTTCATTTTGGGAATGCCAAAATCTATCAAATTTGTCGCAATGACAGCATCAATATTATCAATGGTAATTGATTGAGTTAGTGTGTGTTTTGAGTCTGAAACTCCATTCCAAAAATCAATTAATAGACCTTCACGGTAAATATACTCAGTAGAAACATACTCATAAAACCTACTTTTTGTACATTTAATGGTAAATTAGGATTGATTTTGTTGATCCAAATATTGTGTTTGGTAACGCTTCTGTGTTTCCCCTAATGCTGTGCATTTTCAAAATAAATAACATTGGAGACGTGAAAAATTCAATCTTTGTTTACAAGAATGACAAGCCGGCCGGATGGTAGAGCGGTCTGCGGCGGTAGGCTATCGACTCAACGGTCCCGGGTTCGAGTCCCGGCAGGGGCATGGGCACTTAACAGCTAAAGGCAAATCGTGACGGGCCGAAGTCCAAAGTTACTAAACTGGCCCATATAAAAATAATTTCGTGATTCCAACCCCGAAAATATGCAAGTAGCAGCGGGAGATTTATTGTGGGATTAATTTGTGATTAACTTGAAGCTGACTGTAATTTTAAAAAAATGGTTGTGCTTTTATAATCCACTTTTGCTTTCTGTTACTCCTCATTTCCAGGCCTTACAAGCTGTGGTGCCTGTATAACATTACAGCTTTAAAAGTCAAATAAGTTTATCAAAAAACACCACATGTCACGTTAATTGTGCATAAAATTCAGCTTCTGTCAATGTGTTCCTGGCAAGGATATTTATTTCAAGTTTCCTTCAAGGGATTCTTGGAATGGAGGCTTGGCCATATCACTCACTGGCACATGCAAGGAGAATCAAAGCATTAATTCTGTGATTTTGTGATTAATCTGTCGCTCA
>JAGDQP010003514.1:0-59547 GCA_022664845.1 Lepisma saccharinum | reverse complement strand
CCTCTTAAACTACGCTCCCTGTGTCCCCTGTGAGTTACCAAAATAACATTCCAGATTTGAAAATTCATACATTAATCTCCAATAATGTAAAATTATATATTAGTTGATATAAAATAGCTCCTGCCTGTATGTCGCTCCTAAGGATATTTATTGTGAATTTTAACCTTTATACACCGGATAGGAATTTAGAGGAAATCATAGACCACGTTGGCGGCCCTAGTACAGCGAATAATTGTTACATTGACATGAACTATAGCTCGTTCGAAAGCTAATGGAACACAGATTGCAACGAGATAACCTTTGTACACCCCGTGCTCAACACGTAGAAGAAGAAGAAAATAAAATCAATGGAAAATATAATATTTTTAAATATGTGGGAGCCTGGCAGCACTGTTATTTGTCGTACGCAAGAAAAAACAATCTCACATATACACCAGGCATTGGGAACAATCACATATAAGAATGATGGGCGTAGGTGCAATGAAAAGGGAGAAAAATATTCGGAACCTCGTAACTACGAGACTCACCCTGTATATATTTTTCGATGGACTTTGGTCTAACCTCATGTTGGCAGCCCTACCGACGCCTTACTATTCCACCTACGTCCCTCAATTTTTATATGAATGTTCCCAATGTCTGGCGTACATGTGATAATATTTTTGGCGTAGGTAGAATAACAGTGTTGCCACAGTCCCACATAATTCAAATATATGGTTTTCTCTTATAAGAAAATATACACTGAAAAAAGGGTAATTTCCATAACCCACCTCCCAAGCCCAATGGTCATATACAAAGTATCACTTGTTAGTATATTCATTTATCTCTATTGATACCAATTTTTATGTTTGTAGCTCCTTTGAGGCAAGTTGCCCCCTATATTTTGAGAGGAGAGGGGGGACTAAAGCACCCAACTTTGCCCCCTGCTACTCCGCCGCAGAATCCTCGACATGGATGAAATGCGCATCGTTGGAAAGCTGCATTGTTCCTGTACAGATTGATACACAAATCATTCCTCAAGGTTAATTAGGAGCTGAGCTACTGAGGTTTAAAGTGCTCACTCAGCCCATAAGCCGTTTGGCGTTTAAAGGTATTGAAACGGGGTAGAGCCCAATATCCTGTCACTGGCACATGCAAGAAAAATCGGAGCATTAACTCTGCGATTTTTGTAATTAATCTGACGCTCATTCGCATTCCAAAATTAAAATTAAGCCTTTTTTTTATAACAATCCACCACTAAATGCAACGTCTCTTGTGCCCCGCCTATGGCGGTGCGATACCAAAATAACAATCCAGTTATGAAAATTTCATTTATATTTTTATATTCAGGACAAAACCAAACCTCAATGGACAGTAGACTTCCCATATGAGAATAAAAGAACAAAAAAAGATAGAAAAAATATTAATCTGTTTTTGGATCCATTGTGTATAAGCAGAAGCACTAAAATACTTATACATAGGTGGATTAATTACATCTATAGTGGAATTAAGGAGTCGTGAAACTTTAAGTTTATCCTTAATGAGGGTGGATAGTATGTAGTTCACGCAATGTGGTTCGAATGACTCCATTTGCGGCAGCCGAACTCACCCCCAACTTTAATTGGATGGCGGAAATGCAGGAATGAGGTGAAGCGCCAGGACTCGATGCAGCCATCATAGTGCAAAATTGGTGCGGTAAATACCTCTACTAAAGATTCCCAGACAACCATAAAATTAGACTGGTCTACCACCGAGAGATTCACAGCATTGTCATGCAACAGCTCAGCAAGTTATTAGACATATACCTAACTCCCCCTAATTCTGCTAACAGATATATATATATATATATATATATATATATATATATGTGTGTGTGTGTGTGTGTGTGTAGGTGTCTGTGTGTGTGTGTGTGTATGAAAAGTAATAAAAATATTAACCATTCCAAAGCTTTCAAAAAACTAAAAAATAGTATCGCTGGCGGTCTGAGAGACCGGGGCATATGGTTAAGAGTTGGGAAATTATGCATACGGTTTAAGTGTTAAAGGGCGAATCATGAAGGGCTGAAGTCCAGAGTTTCTAGACTGGTCCATATTAAAAATAAAGTTTTTTATCTGATATGTTTGCGGATCATCCCCTTGTACACATTAAACAGAAGAAACGAACGTGATAAAAGATTTTCAACTTTCTAAATAAACGTCATTGTAGGTAAATCATGCTCGAAAACATTACGGGAACAGTTTTCTCCTGAGTTATCGTTTTTAGCTTAGAGTGTATCTGTTTGAATAGGTACATCTTCAACATACGATCATTTTATACGGAAATCGATATATGATTACAATTCTGCGGTATCAAATTCAATGATCTGTCTTCACTTTATAATGTGTAAAGATTCTGATTAACTATAGATTTCTATTTATATTAGTTTAGCCAGAACAAGCCAAATTATATGCACAAGATCACCGAATATGCGTCCAAACTTCAAGGATAAAATTGAATAAATGCGCCATTTCTTTATTAACCTATATACACATAATACTGATCGTTAACCATAATAATATTATCACGCAAAGTCGTGTAACAATTAAATAAATTCATCTAGTTATAGCTATTCTCAATTTACTCGTATATATCTTAAAGACATTAAGAATGTATTTCTCCGAGCCCACGAAATGTTCCGTACACAACAAAACTGACTTTGACCTTTTGAGCTGTAGCCGTTATATTTCTAGCTTACCACAAAATAGTTATTTCATTCAAACTGAGCATTTTTACTTACCAACCAGCTACTTTAAACCAGTAAGAATGTATTTCATCTTTCTATTGGCTTGGTGCAGATGAAATGTCAGACCCAGGTGCGTTATGTCTAGATGCCACGAAAAACTACAGTACCTGCTTAATCAAATTAGTCTCCCTCTCCAGACAGACATGGTTGCCATGGCTAGGCCAACGACTAGACTCCGTGGCAAAAAAAATGTCTAGTCCCTGCGACGGAAGGAATTCTCAACTGTATACTACACTGAAGATCATCGGAGAAGATCCTCTCAGCCGCTGGAAGATGTGACAGTCAATGGAAGAGAGATCGAAGAATATGACGGGCGAAGAACGGTTTCATACTGCAACTCATGGAGAGTGTGCATCATTCTTTGCGCGACGTGTAGGCAGGGAATGTCATGCAACATGATGACGCCATTTATGTTTGCTGGATGCTTGCGGACAAGTTTACGGTCCATATTATGGAGTATTATATCCTTTGATATCACTGTCAAGTATCAGTATCAGTGTAAAGTATAAATGTCATTGTATAAGTATCAGTCTTCAGTATCATATCACTGTAAAGATTTGCAGTAATGGTTTCACCTCGCCGAAGATAGACATGATGGATTAATCCCCCATAGACAAACATACCAGCAACAACACCCCCGTGGGGTGGGAGGTGCTTCAGGACACCGTTCCGGACGTTGATCATGATATAACCATAGGCCTGAGTGTTTATGGTCGTCATAGAAGATCCATTTTCGTTTAAAGAGACAATCCGATGTAGAAAACCTTTCCGTTTACTTCTTATACTCAGAGAATGGCACACTCGAGACTGCGATTTTTGTTTGGCAGATGTCAACTCATGTGGTACCGAAGAGTCTAACAGTTTCGCCTCATCGATTGCACGTAGTCAGCGTCTGACAGTGCTATGGTGTATGGACAAACAAACTATAGTTCACTTTCTAATTACATAGAAGCTATGGTAAAATAAAGCCATGCAAAGGGCATGGTGGAGTAGGGCTGTACATTAGATAGACGATAAATTCCTTAGTACGCGAAGATTTAATCAATGTTAATAATTTGTAATAATGTAAAATGTTATGGATTTAACTCATTGGTTTTTATCTTAACAAGAAAACGGTTATATGTGTTATTTACAGATCTCCCGACAAGAACTCTGAAAATTTCAAAACATGTAGTAGTATTTTCCAAAAATACAAACTAAAATCAACACTGAAAGTAAATATTCATATTTGCTGGATACATTAACATTCACCCAATTAATGAACGTGAAGGTGCTGAATACATTAGATTGTTAAATATAAACAGCATTAGAATGTGCATAACTGTCCCGATGAGCATACAAGGTAACACCCGCAGTATTATATACCATATTGGAACAAATATAATAAATATAGATACATAATCAGGAGTAAGAACTACCTGCATTAGCAATCGCTTTGCAATTTACATGTCGCATTAATAAGGAAAAAAACAGATCCTGTCTGGCAAAATAAATAGCTGTTAGCGAATATTTAAAGATACAACAAAAAATAAAAGGAACAAGTTGAACATTAACATGAGTATATAACTCAACTTGTCCGACAGGTGCCTTAAATATACTTGAAACCACAATAGAAAATTATATACGGAAATGTACGCTATTTAGAGAAGTAATTAGCAAATATATAGTTAAAATCCATCCTTGGATGAATATAACGATACTTAATTCTATAAAGAGAAAAGAAGAAACTTCCGGAAAAGAGCACTAAAAACCGATTTAACTTACAAATTCGTGACAAATATAAATAATACCAGAAGTTATTAAAGACAGTTATAGAAAAAGCGAAAAATGGCTACTACATGAATGTTGTGAATGGAAACTAACACTAAAATAAAACGAAACCTATGAAACAGGGGATAAATCCTTAGAAATCGGTAGAAAATAGTGACACTAACATTTAAGACGAATGTAGCAAATTCATTACGGATCTACAATATGTCGCGAAGGAATTCAACACATACGTCACGGGTATTCAGGAAGACTTAGAAGCTAATATAAAAATATAACTAATGATGATATAGGACATAGGTTGAAGATGTAGTAAGCCATATTGTTTATTAATCCTGCCAGTGAAATGGAAATTCATAACACCGTAAAAACATTGCCCAACAAAACAAGTGCTGGGAATGACAATATCAGCACTACACTGATTAAAGAAACTGCGACAGCGCTCCTATTCTAACCATATAGTTAATTTAATGTTTCTGACCGGGGTCTTCCCCGATTCACTAAAATACCCAAAACAATACCAGTTTCCAAGGGTGGGAATAACAAAGATAAATCTAATTATCGGCTTGCATCTATACTCCTTATATTGCGTTTGAGGAAGCTATACGTTCAAGAATAACTAGTTTCATTGATAATTACAGGATTATAAAGCAAGAACAATATGGATTTCAGAAAAACAAATCCTCACAAACTGCTGTCAGTAATCTTTCAATTTTCACCCCTGAAGCTCTTGATGAGAGTAAGGAGGTAATAGAGCTGTTCATACATCTAAAGAAACATTCGACATGGTATGTAACAAGATATTGCTTCAGAAGCTATATTGTTATGGAATACGCGGTATTGCTTACGTTCTGTTTAAACGTTTTCTGCAAAATTGAAAGAAATATACTTATGCCAATAAGAGGACTTATACTTATGTCAAACTTAAAAGCAGTAAATTGTGGAATACCACAGGGATCTGTCCTAGGGCCGTTACTATTTTTGTTATATAATGATTTGCCGGATATATAAGTGAATCGAATTGCCTGTTATTTGCAGACCACACAATTATATTGAATAAGTGGCCCACACTTGATTTACTGCAAAAGGCAATTAATAAAAACTTGAGAAAATTAGAGCAATAATATTCAATAACGTTAATAAATTAACAAAATAAATGCCGAATACTACCTATGCTTACTTCATGTTCTGGTAATATTGTTTAATTCCAGTCTGACGTAAAACGATTTCTATAAAATAAATGGAAATAAGTATATATTTCAAAAGCAACCTGATATTAAGTATTTTTTTCGTACTCAATTGATAGTAAATAATATAGTGTATGCATGAGCAGCTGTTGTAAATTTTCACACAGTTTATCAATTACCCAAGAGAAATAAAATTAATTAGAAATGTTGTTCAAAGTAACCAAGATCTAATAGCAAAATAAATTGTCATTTCTTTCTGAAAAGTACAATTTTAAATCACTTGAAAAATACAATTAATCATATAATAGTCTAAGAAATTGAACTTTCTAAATATAGGAAATTGTAACAAACTGTTGTAAGGTAAGAAGGAAAATATGAGAGTTCAGAATGGTAGCATCACAGATTTAACGATTCAGTATGTTTTATAAAAATAATGGAATCATGGTGATTTCTCAGGCAGTCAGATTATGTAGCCAGGTATGGTTAAGTCGAAAATTATATTCTATCTTAGTTAGACAGGTGATGATTCTATTGAAATGGAATCTAAAATTGCCATCTAAATCACGGTTCTCTTTTCCCAACGGCTTCTTACATAAACTGACGGAAAGAGCTCGTTGGGAAGATTAAAGCGCATTTGGGATGACAATCTTAGAAGTATGTGCGCATAATTAGAATTGGCTTGGTCGTGAACACGATAGAATGCAATGCTGAAATTTTATTACTGCCGAAATGATGTTTTTAAATTCCTAAGCCATAAAGTTAGTTAACCCCTTCCTAAAACAGTATTATTAATCCTTGTGATAGCTTTTTTCAACAGACTGAGAAAGTATCACATTATTTTCTCTAAGATTTCAAATAACAACAAAGAAGCATTATTGACAATATATAATAAATCCAATCCTGATCATAGTAAATAGTTAAATTACAGTGCATAGTAAAAGAAGAAGCACTAGATTCA
Organism: Lepisma saccharinum; assembly: GCA_022664845.1. Taxonomy (NCBI): domain Eukaryota; kingdom Metazoa; phylum Arthropoda; class Insecta; order Zygentoma; family Lepismatidae; genus Lepisma; species Lepisma saccharinum. The sequence goes on along the minus strand of JAGDQP010003514.1, from coordinate 52,877 downwards.
AATTTTAACTAGGTCCTCTAATTTATAAAACTATATAACAAAACTACACTTTACCAATCAATTTGTATTATAGTGTAGATTCAGAACTATAAACATGATGTTAAAAAGGCGTTATTCAAAAGTGCCTGGTAGACTTTATTTAACCTTGTCACAAACGCAATTCAATAAACACTTCTAGAAAACAAAAGCTTCGACATAGACAAGATTCACAAAACTAAAAGTAACGTTGAGAACCTAGAATATAAACCTTCGCGGTACATGAGTAATACTTTAACTGAAAATGCTGACCCATCAAAGTGAAGGATATTTTCATAGTTTTTTTTTTAATTAACGGTTATTTCGGTAACACAACGAGAGACTGTGACCTTTATGGGTAGTTGATGATCCAATCTTCGCATTTCCTAAAAGGTATAATCGAATCCCCCATTCTCAAAAGCGTAATAAATTGATATATTATGAGATGCATACAACGCAGTCCACCTTCTAAAAAAACAAAATTTCCTGAGTTCGATTTACCGTAGGTATATACTGAACTTAGTGCTTCGTAGTTTATTAAAATAATAAAATTTTACAACTGACACCTTCATGCCTTCCAATGCAACGCAAAGGAAATTTATAATTCATTCACCAAGGTTAATGGCTTGCTGGTGAAGTGTTCTAACTGGAATGTTAGTGATTTTAATTACATTAACGAACTGTTGAATAATATGTTTCATACTCTATTGACACTTATGGATCAGAAAATAACATAATAAAAATTTCCAAAATCGATTAAACCAAAGAAAAATATTCTCAGCTGTATAATATTTTTTTTGGATAATCTGTAACATATATAACACAATAAGCATATGATTTAACTCAGATTTGATAATACATATTTCAGCAGGATATTACGACATATTGTAACCTACACACTAAGTACATTTCATGATGATGTGATTTGCTAAGGAACGATAAACACATTATGTGTGCAATTGATATTTTTTTCACACTTTAGCAAGATATAAGTAAATAACATCGTTAATAACATTTTATATTTTTGAAATATACAACTTCAAAACGATACAATGTATTTGCTTACATCTCCAGTTTAGTTTGGAAAAAGTGGTTCAGCAAGAATATAATTTATTCCTTAAATAATTTAATTCGAAACGATCTTGTTCAGTTCTGCTCTAAGCAACAGACCGTAGACGAGATTGCTCTGACTTGGAACTATATTTCATAGTATATTGTTTCTCGACTGTGAATGGAGTATTTTAAATGTAGTCTGAATATCAGCCTACAAGTACGGAAAAACATCATACGTAAGCACAGATCATATTGATGTACTCTTCCAATATTATTTGATGTTAAAATTTCAAATATTAGGCTTTGCACGTTTAACATGATAGAACTTCAAACAAATACTAACCTGCGTATTGTGAATTGCAATTAATAATTTTTTATCGCTAAATGATAAAACAAATATTAACTAAACCAAAGTAATGATTTTATCATGCAAAAATATACATCACAAAAAACTTGTTAAGTTGACCGATGGTACTTGTAAATCCTAAAATCCGCTTTATTCATAAAGAAACTCCCAAATCATTCTGTACTTTAATGATTTCTTCGTGGTTTATAAAGAAAGGTTCAATTTAATTATATTGTAAGATGCTTATTTGAGCTTTATGCAAGGAGCCCAATATCTTGAAATTGAAGTTCTTTTCGCCCCATATTTACATGAATTTGTTCTTTTTTCGATGGTAATGTTTCGTTTGAAGAATAATTTAATTCAATTTTCTTTAGCATATGGTTAATAACCAGGGTGGCTACTATGTAGAGCTGAAATATTTGCCTTCCTTACGTTAATTTCATCAGTGACTCCTTATTTGGCGTCAGCAATATTGATCGGAAAGAATTTTCTCTTCAAGTTCCTTAATAGCAAAGCTACAGTAAAATTGAGCTTTTATTTCTGTTCATGGTATCCGTTCGTCTGTGTCCAGAAAAGAAATCTTAGGCACTACAATGTGTAGAGATGTCATTCGAAATGTTTTCAATAGACTATCTGAGCGCCGTCCTTGTGCAGTAGTTCATTGTTTTAACTAATTTTAATTGTTGTTCAAATTGCATCATGTTAAATATGATCATGTTGCATCATGTCAAATTGCATCATGTTCATCTCATGTTAAATATGAAGCTTATAAATTTAATGTCATAAAACAAAAACTTAGCTCTCACGTTTTCTAGTGTTTCTTTCACACTAAAATGTTTAGAACAAAACATACTTCTGGATTCACCGAGCAAACCTCAGCCCTGATACTATACGACTGATACCGACCAAGTGGCAAACATAAAACACAATAAGTACAGAAATATGAGAATACGCAAAAGGTGTATTAATCATCTGATCACTACCATGTAAAAAATTGTAGATGATTGACACAGATTCATTCTTTGTGTATATTATATAATTGCTATTATATTATCAGTTTGATTTGTCTTACAATTTATTCACAGTATAAAACGCATTAAGCCAATATGAGTGGAAAAATGTATACTTGAAGCACCCTTTCTAAATAAATGGAAGTTTACTTACAATGTGCATTTCCAACTTGTTCTAATTTTATTAATTAATTTGGAAATAATTTTAGAGAAAACGTTAATTGATGGATGATTATGTTAAATTTAATTCACCTTTAACTTATTCTTGTTTAAATTCTTTTGTTTTTGCACTTTAGATCACGTTCTTCCTATACAACAATACTTTTGCAGTATAATACAATTTATCAACTCAAAAAATATGGATAAATATATCATACATATCATAGTACAACTCAGTTTATCTCTCAGCTTAACAGGTACGTTCTAAGTAAAGTTTATTATTATTACTTTCATCTCTACAGTTTATACTATTTGGTATTGGCAGGCTTCTACATTTATATACTCAAAAAAGGAACACTAATCCAAATTGCAGAAGCTATGATCTTCATCATTAGTGGTATCTTGGAAGCAACTATTTCAAGTACCCAAGCTCTCTATTTATTCAAATCTAACAGTCTATAGTATATATATATTTAATGACACTTTTAAGGATGGCATTCGTTACCCTCCATTTTTATTGATTATATCTTCAATTATATCCTCTGCGCGTCCAATATACCAACCATATTGAGTTTCCCTTTTTTTTCGATCTCCTTTTTTTGCAACTTCGTCAATAAACATAGTTATTAGGTCAGGTCATTTTCAGTACAACATATACAGGGTAAGTCAAAATGATGTACCCGATTTCATAAATTTATTTTGTGAAATATAATGAACATATCTTAATGTAATACACGTGGTAAGAAGGGTAACTCTCAAAGTTTTTTTCAGTCACATCACAAGTGCTCTATGTGAGCACCTCGCGTAACACGACACACATCAAGCCGATAGTCTATCTCCTGCCAAACCTTGTGTAGTGTGTCGCGGTCAATCTCTGCAATGGCTGCTGTGATGCGGGCGCGAAGGTCACCCGATGTTGTTGGAAGTGGTGGTACGTAAACACGATCCTTTATGAAACCCCACAAAAAGAAATCACACGGGGCTAGATCGGGGGAACGAGGTGGCCAACGAATGAGAACTCGATCCTCCTGAGATGCACGGCCTATCCAGCGCTGTGGCAATGCCTCATTGAGATGATCCCGAACGCTGCCATGGTAATGCGGAGGGGCACCATCCAATTGGAGAATTAAATCTGCACTATCCTCTTCGAGCTGTGGAATTAGCCATTGTTGCAGCATATCAAGAAAAACATGTCCTTTCACAGTTGGTTCAAGGAAGAAAAAGGGCCCATAAATCTTTTCATTGGAAATGGCACAAAACACATTCACTTTGGGTGAATCGCGTTGGTGTTCCACAACTGAGTGGGGATTATCAGTTCCCCTGATCCTTACGTTGTGTCTATTCACATTCCCAGAAAGGTGAAACACCGCTTCATCACTGTAACGTAACCTTTCGGCGAACCCATCCTCTTCCAGTAACGTGAGAAAATCAGCACAGAAAGACGCTCGAGCAGCATAATCAGTGTCTCTTGAGGCTTGTAGCAGTTGCAAGCGATAGGATTTCATTTGTAAACGTTTCCGAAGAATTCGCCATACAGTTTTCTGTGGCATTTCAAGTTCTCTCGCTGCCCGGTAGGTAGACTTCTGTGGACTCCTCACAAAATTAGCGCGAACACGTTCCACTGTCTCTTCCTCAGCTGAAGGACGGCCAGTCGATTTTCGCTTACAGATGCAGCCCGTATCTCTGAATTTTTCATACCACGTACGAATGGTTTTTCCAGTAGGTGGGTCTCTGCCATACTTGGTACGGAAATGCCGTTGAACACTCATCACAGAGTTGTTTACATGGTAATCCAGCACACAGAACGATTTCTGCTCTCCAGTCAGCGCCATTTTCGTTAACTGCTTCCAGCGCCGCGTAGCGGTAGACAATGCAACCACGCGGGACATAAACTAAACTCAACTAAACTTTGAACTTTTGCCTTTCCTTGCCCGTAGCTCACATTAAGATATGTTCATTATATTTCACAAAATAAATTTTTGAAATCGGGTCCATCATTTTGACTTACCCTGTACTTTTGTTCTGTTTTCCGTTATGTCAATATCTCACAGATTTTTAATATTATTTCACAAATGTTTCTTTAATGCCCATGTAAGCTGTATAAATCGGAATATCCAATATACAAAGTTAACAAATACTATTTTGAACTCTTTGTTAATCAATTGGCGGAAGCGATTCTTCTTACTGTATGTGCCCGTTTCTTTTCTATTCATTTTCTCACCCTTAATCCCTCTTCATACGAAGTGTTCTACATCCCACAATCTTGAAGTTGGATTCTCTCTACGTGTTAATGTGTACATTTCACGTCAGTTTGTGTTTTCGTAAATTATTATTATTATAATCTTCGGTTTGGTTTCGTTTGTCTAATGGATCTAATTCACTACATGCAAGAGATTTAATTTGTTGTTACGTGATGATTTTTTCTTGCTAAGAAGAATAATATCATCTGGAAATTCAATATATTTTATGTCCTATTCTCGACTGTAATTCTAATTACGGTTTCGAAGCAAATATTCAAAGTATTTTGGTCTAGACAAATAGTTAAAATACTCAACAAGAGGCAGTATCCATCTTTGACTATTAAAACAATTTATTCTATTAAGTGGTTGTCAACTTTATTCCAAATTTCTTCTTTGAACTATAAATTTATTATAAGTCTTCGTTTTTTTCTATATCTACTTTCTTCAGTTTTGGATTGCCTGCTTGACTCCATTGACTGTTTTCTTAAGATCGGTTTATATTATATTCACATCTTTAGCTTCTTTTATAATTAATCTTTTTATAGTTCTGAACAAATAAAAGATGACTATTTCCCACTTGAAATCAAAATTGTTCCTTTATGTTTAAAAAGATTGTGCCATCGAATAGTTGATGTTTCAATAGTTCTACAGGATTCTTAGTTGAATGCTCTATCAATCCTACCTTTTTATTCTTTATTTTCTACCTCTACTTGCATCCTGCCTGATTCTCTCACACATTACTACAGGTGATTTTCCCTCATTCGTTACATTTGATTACTCTGTTATTCCAGCCAAATGATAACGTTTCCAAATGCCGAATATCCATACATATGAGTTAAAAGTTTCTTTGCATTTTCGCATTCCATAAGCATTAGTATACTGTTTATTGTTACATTTCAAGCTTTCTATATTTCTCTGCTGAATTTTGAAACCATTCTGCTGAAACCATTTCTGAAACCAAGTTAGCTTTGTTTCTCACACATCTTATTTGTATTCCTTCTATGGATTCAATAATCAGAAAGCTACTCTTCAAAGGAATTCCCATCAGCATCCAGAACGTTTTGCCCAACGTTCCTTCAGTTAAGAAAACACTCCAATAATGGGGAAAATGTTTAATCTCATTCCATAAGTGCGACTATAAGATACTGTGGAAAATGTTGGTCTTCAGAATGTCACTTATTTGGCAGGATATACTAACTTATCAAGGGGGAATATATGTCAATTTACTTATTAAACATTCACTGCCAAAGTTCAACATGCTGGGGTTAAAACTAAAGACACGGGGACCAAACAATTGGAACGTAGGAAGGAAATATATCAAATGGAAAGTATTGAAAAGTCTTTACCTTTATAAAATATTTTGAATGCAATTGAATATTAAAGGATGTTGAAAATAATATGATAAATGCTGGATTGAGAGATGGCAATAACTATAATCTTGGAAGCTCCTATTTTGACTGTCCCTCAAATTTTTAAAACATTAAGTGGGCCTTGAGGTATCTAAGCTTAGGCCGGGATAGGGAAAAAACATTATTCTGGAAGGTGTCGTCCAGGGCATACATTGAAGGTACAATTCCGATATTTGCCGGGTGTGACCGAGGATAAATCCTGGAAAAACCTGTCAGGATGGTCGGCTACTGGGAACGAAACCACGACCTCCACGAAGCCACGACCACGCCAGTGCTCTGCCATTGAAAATTGACAATGAAGAATGAGTGGGAGATACCTTACTATTACTGAAACCCAGTATATTATATTCGTATATTCACATCTATAGCATATCTTTTGTGTGCATGTGCGAATTGATTTATATCATTTAAGCGGGGTAAAAGGATCCTGGAACGATTTTTTAAAATTATTTTAAAGATCTTTAGGCACCTGAGGATCAAGCCTGGATAGGTTGGGGAGAGTCTGTTTAAGGTAGACGGCGTAAGCAAAAATCTTGAGAAACGTCAGTTAGAATGATCGGCCGCTGGAGTCGATCCAAGGACATTCCGAATAAGCCAACGCTATAGACATTTTCGGGTATATGTTCATCCTAAGCGGGTTTTGCTATTTCAATTTGATATTGATTTCTAACGTATATAAACTGATATTCTTAGAATAAGGTTAAAATAACACACACACAAACGTTCATGCCCGAGGCATACCACTAAACCGCAGATGCTCGGCACTGGGATAATGCTGCCAGGGCCTAAGTTAATTGTATAATCCCGGTGTTAGTTGAGGACAAAACCTGGAAAAGATCTTTCAGGTTGCCATGGTGTGAAAATTAAGATATTTTTACAGAGGGTGATATGAAATAAAGTTATAAAATGAATTCTACGTTTTCCCACATGCAGACTAACAGGGGAAATTTCACACTCATTCCTCTCTTAATGCGCAAAATGGATTTCCGTACGTTTGGAGTATCTGACTTCCGTGAATTCGAGTATAATTTAAATATAAGGGAGACGTAGAATTTGGGTTTAGTTTTGTGAATACCCTAGCTTTTGTGAAACCCTTCGAATGATTATTCCTGTGCTCCAGTATACATTTTGTCAAAATGTGTCACGATGTATTCACATTTATTATTAATACATTATTCTTGCATTTTAGTGACCATGGGTTAGCGGAGGTTAGGAAAGGTCAGGTTCGCACAAACAGATAGAAATGTATTTTGAAAGAAAGAAACGAAAGTTTAAACTTACGTAACTGAGAATAACCTTTCCTAACCTGCCCTAACAGATGGTCACTAATCTAGGATAATCTAAGAAAATGCAAGAAAGCAATTATTTAAAAAATATGAAGAGATAGAAATATGTTTTGATAGAAAAATTACTCGCGCCTTCTGAAATTCGAACCCTGGTCCTTTGTCTTAGCAAGCCAACATGACACCTTAACCATTTACCAACGGTCGGAGCTTCCAAATGGAGATTTCGAAGTTCTATTTAAACTACACATGGGTTACATAACAATGCAATGAAATGTCATTCGCGCGTGCTGTGTTGTAGTGCCAGAATATTTATAGGGTATACGCTAAGTTTATGAATGCTTAAACAGAGATCATGTTTCTATTAAATATAGTAGAGGAATAATTTAATTTCTAGAAAAGCTAAAGAAAACGCAAAATATTTTAATTATATTCTAGTGAGACAATAACAACGACATTATATGCATAATTTGTTGGATTGAGGGGATGAGAAACAAGATTGTTGACTTTTGTACAACTACAAAGCATCTATATCAGTTAAGATTCAGTTACAATTCTTTATGTCGAACTCTCGATTCTCAAGCCAAGGGATGCAAGTGACATTAAGGTATAAAACGTTCAAATCAATCGTTGTATGATACAACCCAAAATATGTTAAGGTCCAACGTTTATTTGCATAAAATATGACAGTTCTTTGCCCTATATTTCGGGTTATATATTAAAGTTACATCTTTCTTATTTCTATTCGTCATTTCTCGCCTGTATCATTTGGCTTCTGGAGTCAACACGTAAGTCTTACTTGTTAAACCTTTTATCAATCTATTCAGTATAGTATACTCGAACCTACTCTATATATCGAAAAGACAAACTTCTGTCCTGCTTTTGGAAAGATATGCCAATTCCCATATTACATAAGAAATGCACACAAAATATTTGCTCAAATTGACTGTATACATTATGCACATCTATACAAATTATTATTGTAGTGAATAGATAGCAACATTATACTGATCTACATCCTGTAGTTATATACTTTCCTCTTTTCCCCGATCAAGTTGAACCAAACGTATCTGACCGTAAAAATCTCACCGGATCTAACTAACTCACTCTATAGCTTATGAAACTCATCGCCACAGTAACAAACGTTTACCATTATATTCTATCATTGTCAATATCAAGCCACTTTCAATCACGAACACCTACTTCTCGAAGATCTCTTCTATTATTATCCTCCCAACGACGTCTCGGTCTTCCCAATGATCTCTTTCCATCCGGTCTTAAAACCAGGCTATAATATAATCTTCATCTTCCCTCGTCCAAGCTACATGGCCTGCCCACCATAGTCGTCCCGATTTCATTATTCTTACATCTGGTGAATCGTACAGACAATGGAGTTCTTTATTATACAGTCTCCTCCACTCTCCAGTCATCTCGCCCGTTCCGTCCCATATATATTTCTCAAAACCTTATTTTCAAACAATCGGAGACTTTATTTCTTCCGTGACCTCCGTTTTGCTTGTTACGTATGCTCCCAAGTTTTTTAATTTGTTTACTTTCTCCATGACCTCATCCCTACTTCTTGCATTTTGTTTCATTCTCTGTGTTTCGTATTGTTATTATTTACTTCGTTTTATCTATGTTTACCTGCACACCTATCTCATCGCACGCTTCTACTAAAACATCGGTGTTGCTTTGTAGTACAACATTATCGCCCACTATTAAATCTACATCATCCGCGTATACGACCAGTTGATTCAAACTATTCAGTGATAGTCCCTCTTTGTCCCATTTAATTGTTAAAATCGCATATTCTAACGCAAAGTTAAACAGTAGGAGTGACAAGGCATTGCCTTGTTTACTGACATATAATTACCTATCCCTACTCTGCCTATGGGGTCACTGAGACACATATTCTCTAGTTGAACCAATTTTATCGGAATTCCAAATCGTATCAGAATACTGTATACCTAATTCTTCCCTTTTGATAGAATCATATGCTTTCTTAAAATAAATGAAGAGCTGGAAAACAGTCCGATTATATTCCCTTCCTTCTCCAAAATTGGTCTCAAGGTGAAAATTTGGTTCAACGTGGATCTGTTTCTTCTAAACCCACATTGGTGATTTCCAAATATTTCATCTAAGTATACACTTAGGCGTGTTAACAGAACATTACTTAATATATTGTAACAGGTTGGGGTTAACGAGATTCCGCGCTAATTATTACAGTCAAATTTATGGCCTTTTTTGTAAGTCGTAACTATTATTGAGGTTTTTCATTCCTTTGGGAGATCCTCATTTTTCCATATAACATTTATCAATTTATGTAGTTCTTGATTAGTGCCGTTCCTCTTCCTTTAACTAATCCGACTGGAATATTGTCTACTCCTTGATATTTGATTTTTTTTTCATTTTTTTTTACATTTCGATCTCGATCTCGCTAGGTTCGGGAATCCACGGTTCTGCGGTATGGATTTCAAATTCCTCTGTTTGTTCCCCGTTGTGTACATTAAGAAGTTTGTCGAAATGACTTTTCCACACATCCACAATTTTAGTCGAATGCGCCTGAAATTTCTCCGTGTTCATTTGTAACAATTCTTAACCTCGGCTGAAAACTTTTCTTAACGAGTTTGCCCTTTATATAGATCCCGTATGTTATTTATCTTCCCGTTTTCCTCTACCTCCTTAATCTTTTGCGTAATATCTGCTCGCTGTTTGTTTCTGAACCCGAGTGTGGCGTTTCGTTACGCGTTACTGTAGTGTTTGGTATTTGCTTCGCTTTTATTAATTAGTCATCGTTACCCGGCCTGTTTTCGTATTTCATGAAGCTTAAGGCATTCTTCATCAAAGTAAGTCCTTTTCTGTTGTTTCTTCTCACCTACACGTTCCTCCGCTGCTCGTTAATTGTTTTACGAATTGCCTCCCATATCTTACTTACATCAATTTCATTTCCAATATCAACATTATTACTACTCTATTCGGCTAGGATTTCGAACCTATTTCAGTTTGAGTTGGTAATATATGTTATGCTTGGACTATTTAATCGTTTCACTTCCAATTTCAGTTGTTTTGACTTCTTGCTTTCTATGTTCGCGATGCATATTTTTTTCCTTACTTTTCTGATCAGTAATTGATGACCGGTTTCACCTTCAGCTTATCTGTACGACCTAACATCCATTATGTTGGTGTGTCTTCGTCTTTCTACTAATACGTGATCGATCTGGTTGAGAGTTTTGCCGTCCGGAGATACCCATGTGTATTTGTGTATATCTTTGTGTTCAAAGTACGTGTTCTTTACCAGTAGGTTTGTCTAAAACGCGAAAGTTACCCGTCTTTCGTGATTCTTGTTGGTCTTTTCGTGAAGACTGTATTTGCCTATAGTAAGTCTATATTTTTCTTCCCTCCCTGCCTTTGCATTGAAATAACCCAAACCAGTTCTCGAATTATACTTCGGCATTGGCTCAAAAAACATTTCAAACTCATAGTGGAATATATCTTTGTCGTTTTCGGTAGTCCCTTCGGTCGGGGCATAGACGTTTAATAAAAAAATGTTGCCCCATTGAGTACATATCGTAACGTACGATATTCTTTCGTTTACGAAATCTATATTCTGATCCGCCTGAAGGATACAGTTCTTAATGAGTAATTCTGTTCCGAAATCGTGAGACTGTGTTTCCCCGTAGTAGAAAGTGTACTTGCCCTGTGGGATGCTACCTTAACCCTCCAACATAATTTCTTGTATCGCTAATATGTGTAGATCTTGCTTCTCGGTCTCGCGTACCGTCACCTGAACAGCCCCTGAATCAGGGAAATTAAATAAATATATAACGTAAGTAATTGGTATAAGCATCTTCGCAGAAGTATACGTTAATGTGCAAGATTAATCACAGGGTATACGGCGTACCTTGCTGGCAGTATCGAGATTAATGGCTGATTTAACAACACATTGGTTATGATCTGTGTAACTAAGTGGCAAGCGTGTGAGACTCTAATTCTCAAGGTTCTTGGTTCGATTCTCTGCCTGCGTTTGAAATTATTTTCTTCAAGGAATTGAGTACTCTATGTGATGTTCCCGATTCCTACTGAAAGAGATATATCCCATAAAGGAGGAAAACGGAAGACTGGGAGGGGGCAGGGGCGAAAGACACATATTGTGTATCATGGAGCGTTAAATTTTATTTCCGTCTTCCACTATTTTTACCCATTTCTTTCCTTTTTCTCTCTTTTTTGGCTCTTTCCCTCTCTTCGTCCATGCTTTCTCGTTATCTCGCGCCCGTTCTCTCCCCCCTCTCTTTATATCTCTGTGTGTATGCTTTTCTTGAACAAGACAAGTTTTGTTTAAATGAAAATTAACGTTTCCTGCATGATGTCCATATTCTTATTCTCCTTTACTGTGAATTAATTTATATTTCTTAGATTTTAATGTGAATGTAATTTCTTACTGTCTCTCTCGTAGTTAAATGATGCAGAAGGAATTTGAACGCAGATTTTTTATGGATTCCGGTAAAATTACAATTCCGTACAATTTAATAATATCATTATGTCTAATAAATAACCGTATAATTAAATTGAAAGTAAATAAAAATCTGATATTTATTAATATTCAAAAAGAAATTCCTCAGAAGTGTTGCTTGTCACCTTATTTGAACGCTATAAGTATTAGCCCTTTGATAAATAATTTTCAACAGAAATTTAGTACTCTCACACATGATTGAGCAGTTTTAAATCTCCTCGATTATATGCATTCTATGAATTGTAGGAGTAGAATGACGAATGACCATAAAAGAAAAGATTGAATGTACTAAAACAATTTATGTTAGATAATTGTTCATCGCTTGGAAAATTGTTAAGAGAATTTTTCAACATTTCATTTATCTAGTACACTGTACCTTCTACCGATCATTGAATGCCGATTATTCATCCATCTTCACGTCCTCCTTGATGCCGCTCTTTTTTTACTTTTTAAAATATCACTCGAAACGGGATCGTGTCTGACTTTTATAAGTCATATTACTGGAAATGTCCATGCAGCTACATTTACTGACCTTTTGAGAAATCTTTATAACAATTTTAGAGTTTGAGTGGGCCCGAGGTCCGAAACATTGTAGGACTCACATCGTTGTGTTATATTGGCTATGACGGACAGAATATATAAAAATTTACTTTGTGTCCATGTAGACTTAGTTACAGGGCCCGCTTCAAAATTTCGTGATGATCCATTTTTCGGCCAGTCATAAAATGAAAAATGTGTTCAATAAACCCTTTCAAGCACAACAACTACTTGACGCATCAGAGGCTATGGGTATGCTTTCCACGAACAGCAATCGCAAGCAGCCAGAGCTCATAGTGCTGTGCCAGACTATTGTTGGTGTGACGTGAAAGAGTATGTGCATATGATCGAAAAATGCCTTGTCGTAGAATGCGGTAGTTGTGACGGCAGGGTTCCAGTTTGATTGCGCAAAAAATGTTGCACATCGCGGGTGTGGTTTATCCCTCCGCGACATTAGTGCACTTAATGAACGGACTACATCCACAGTGAAAGTTCATATTCGACCCATCGCTCTACGAAGGTACTTCGCAACAATATACGGGATTCCAGTTACCGTTTCATCCTATTGTCAGCGAGGATAGAAGGTTTCTACGTATATACCTCGCGAAACAATCAGACATATTCTCAACAATACTGCACGCATTTAGCGTACTCACCAACAGTTCTACGTCGTCTGGCAGAGCGCTACATATCTGCACCGATCGTATTGTTGTGGGTTCCTCAGACTGCACACCATAGGTATGAGCAACTACAATGGTTTCATGAAAGTTGCGCATCGAGAGCCGAATGACACTGATACTTTTTTCTAGACGAATCCATCTTCTGTTTGCAGCATTATGATAGCTGCAGTAGTATTTGGTGGTACAGTGCCACTAGGCGGCGACACCTGTGTTGCATCGCCACGTCGATCCGACACCAGGTGCTATGATATGTGGTGCTTTTGAATTCCGTGCTCGTTCAACTCTCCTAAACATTGATGTATATGTGTTTCACCAACGGTGTTGTACCCAGTTGTTCTCCCTTGCATGCAGGCCTTGCCGAGGACCGTACTCGAGTGGGATGAAGCATGCCCGCATAAGGCAACGATGTCCTAGCTTTCAGGACTGAACCCAGTATATTCCTGCTTCTTTGGACTGCGTGTTTACCTGGTCTCACGCAGATTGAACACGTATTGTTGCTTTTTACACAGTGCTTCTCACGCCGTTGATTTCCCTATCTACGTTTTTATTTTTTATTTTGCTTTTAAGGCCCAACTTCTACCCGTGTCTCTTAACTACCTTAGCTACATTTCAAAACGGGTATTTAGATAGTACACTTAACGAACAAATTGATCCTTCCTCATGAGGGCCAGGCGGCCCCAGGGAATAGTCGAATCACTGGTGTTCCAACGATCCTCAATAGTGTTCAAAGAGGTGGTTCCGAGACAATCCATTGAAGTTCAGATTGCTGTTGCATATTTTCTGGAAGATTGTTTGTTAAGCTTGTTTATTGATTATTCCTTACAAAAAACGAACATAAAACACTTAAGACAATACAAGGACGACACAGGAGAGCATAACAATACACAAGCAATTTAAGTTCTTCATATGCTCTTCTCTTGTTCTTGCAGTGTACTGTAATATGAAACATGCTCTTAGACATTTATAATATATGGTATAACAGATATATGTTTGGGACACTTAAGTCTTCTTTTCATTAACTTTGCGAGTAAGGTATTTTGTGGTTTTATTGGCTCACCCCTGTGAATGTTTGAAGCAGTATATTTCCAGCGGGAGAGAAATGAATTAGTGCTTTCCGTCACCTTAACAAATCACTGATTTCTCATCTGTATGTATATTTTATAATTTTGTTTCTCTTTATATTACATTGTTAAGTTACCTGTCTCCATTAAAACAAAGATGTTCAGATAATGTTGATGAATTATAAGCATGATACTGTACAAAATACCATTGTTCATGGAATCAGAATGCACTCACTTCCGCCACAATTTCTTGTCGCTAATTCTGCCTTCCTTATCATACTGAGAATCCTGTCTGTCGAGTGTTCTCATTTTTTTCCCCACAGACAATTTATTTAAGCGTGTATTTGTATAGTTAGTCGTGTTTGGCGTTAGATATCAACGAAGTGTTTGGCGTTATTATTATTATTATAATATTATTGCTATTTTACATAATAATATTTAATATTTACTATTATTGCTATTTTTACATAATAATATTTAATAACGCTATTTTAAATTTGATCATATGATGTCAGTTAATACCCAATTTTTATTATCGACTGTAAGAATAGCAGGATGTGGGCTGTTGAGCTCTCTTTGTTTCTCAGACGTTATTGCTTACATAAGTACCACGATTTCAGGGATGACATACGGCATGTTTAGGATTACATTGCAGACTTAATCTTATATTTTAGATTGAAAGGTTTATGGGATTAATGCACGATTCCACGGAATTTATTTAAATAAGTTTAGTAGTGAGTTTCTTGTGAAATGTAGGAATAATCATGAACAAGAGTGGAATTGATTAGCAATGGGAATGTGTGTACAAGCCAAATTCCACAATTGAAGAATACGACGCATTTTTCCGATACGTGAGAGAAATTCTGTTGACAGGAGTCAGATCATTTAATTCTTAGTTGAAGCATATGCAACACTCAACTATATGTATTACAATTATTAGTTGCCAACAATGGTAATATGAAATTAGATAACGACAGTTAACATTATGCAATAACCGTGAATGAAATGTTTTCAGTGCATTAGCTTTGTTCATAATTTTAATTTTTACAGACGACTTTGCACTTGAAATCATAGAAGTATGGTTTTCTTAGATGCCTATTGCACAGAAACGGTTCTTCTACTTTTATGATGATAATGAGAATATATATTTTAGAGCGAACATTAAGTAGCTACAAAAAAAACTAATGGAATCGTGCAGTAGCTCATTTTCTATTTTGGAGCAATTTGGTATGTATTTATCTACAGCTATATATAAAATGCCACTGCAGCCAAATGCACTACAGTTAAAAGCACATACTTTGCAGAAAGGGCTATACATATAATGATTTAAAAGTAAATCTATACATTACCATCTGTATAGTGTTTGCTTCGTTCTCACTGCTGGTGGGCTATTGTGTTGCTTATAAAGTCTGCATGGCCGCGGTACGTAAATGGAGTCAATAATAATAACCATTAAATATTAAGGGACGCATTTTTATTTTTAGAGGGTATTTAAAACAGGCTGGAAACACTTAGAACTAGGACATTTAGAGTGTGGTCACTTTCACAGTATTGTTTCTGTGGATTCTCATAATGCTCAAGCCAACATTGCTACGGATACTTCCCACTGTATGTCAGCCATTTTGAATGCGCATCAATGGAGTTTGGCAACACTGGCATCTCAGCTGTTTAGAATAGGGCACACTTACAGCGTGTATTTATTCTGTAGAATACTGATTAGGACACGTTTGGTGCGGATACGTCCAACGGTATATACTTTTAAATGTTGTGCGAATGTGAAAAATTGAACTTTTGAAATAGTTTGGCAACACTGACAACTACCGCTCAATACCCCACCCGGACTATCTCTATAACCTGTTGAAGTATCTAATGTACGTGCGTGCAAAATGTACTGTAAACCAATGGATGCGTGTAGATTTGTGTAAGTATCAGACAAACATTCATTTTACGGGGATAAATGATGGTTATTTTCCAATAAGGCGGTCGTAGCACATCGTTGATTGTTACGGAACATTTAGTTTGTTCTCATCTACAACGAGTTACCTCTGTTTTGAAAGTCTCAAATTTTTAAAATCATTTTTAACTGAGGAGAACATTTTAGTCTAAAATGACTTGCTTATATCGGTCAACAGGCTTGTGCTATAAAGACCTTAGATATATAATTAAATTTGAAATAAAAATAGCAGCACAAAAATATGTAGTTCATTCAATTATTAGCAGATGGTAGGGATGACCACATTAACCAATACGAGAACTAATAATTCACATTCGGTTTCACAATAAATCACTTTGCGGCAAAACAATGGATCTCTGGAACTGAGTGTTATTTTTTGGACTTCGATTTTTTCGATTCAAATTATTATTTTATTTAAACGTAAATTACCATTGTTGGTCAGCATATTAAGACAATATATCTCACAAAAAACGTTTTAAGCAATTATGAATATCCCTGCAAAACAACGAATATATACGTTTATTTTTGAAAGGATAACATTCAAATGTATAGAAGAGACGTGACTAGTGCCTATAGCTCCACACATCCTAACTTCCAATTCTGCGTAATTGGTTGTTCAGTATGTGATTCACTTGGGAGACATGTAGTTTCAAATTCGCCTACTAATTTCATTTATTCAGGATGAACGTGGCACTCCTTGGATATTAGAGAAAATTGAGAAACTGCGTGAACGAAAATAGATATTTACATACAAATAACTTTTCAGTAAATCATCAGTAAAATGATAATATTAAACTACAAACTTTATACCCCTAATAATAACACCTGTACAGAACAGATTAATGTAAAGAAAGAAACACGGTGATACAAGAATTTAAAGAAGTATTTGAAAGTTTAAGCAAGAGGTAGACAACATAATTTCAGTGAAAGCAGTAACAACTCTCTATACCATTTATGTTCCAAATTCTGGTATAACTGTTAGGTATAACTGTTTTCGAGGTATAACTGTTAGATAACATATCATAATAGTTGTCTTAAATATAGTAAAGTAAATATAGAAAATCGTTTAGTAAACAATTTAAATATTTTTGAGCTACCTTATTTTATATATATTTTCTGTTGTTAAAACTATATGACATCATTTTCCTTGCAGTGGAAATAGTGAATGCTAAAACTAATTATAGTGAGCGCATTGCTGGTGGAGATTTTGCGAGACAGGGGGAATTCCCTTTCATGGTAAGTATGTAGTTTTTATATGAGACCAAAGAGATTTAATAAACATTAGATATTTTTCTCCAGCCCTCTAACATTAATTCCACCATGAGAAGCACTGAAAGAAAATAGTATAGCATTAATATATTCTATAATGTTGGACACTCTCTATCCGACGATATGCAAGAGTTTAACTTGACGTCGTTTCATCAATTGGGTAGTACATCTCTGTATAGACCTTGAGTAATCTAGTATTTGTAACGCACGAACTTGTCTGCAGACGGATCTCTCTATGAGGTCCATACACATGCAATTCAAGGTTTTTTTCAAAATACGATTGCCAGATCACTTGCCAGAACTGCCCATAATGTCTCCCTTTCAACAGATCCCTGGACAGTTCGGATTGACGACAATATGTATTTTCCTTGTAGGAACATTCCATCTTTGGTACGGAGTAGATGAAAACAAAGATACCTGCTAAATATCATCCAGGAAAACAAAGTAAGATTCACCGAGCAATGAATCTTCCAAAATTGAAATGAACCCAAGTGATACAATGTGAATGTATTTCACTCCTGTTATAATAAACAACAACAAGGCTGCACGCTCTCATAGTGACAACTGTGATCCATTGTTCTGTAGTGTTTGCTCATAACTAATTCACCAGCTCGATGCAACTGTTTCTCTGAAGGACTAGGACACATTGATCCACATCTGATTTGGTCTATACAATATAGATGACCCGCTCCACTGTTTCTTGTATCGTAACGTATCCACTATGCTGAATCAGCTGCCTCATCTACTATGAAAGCTGAAACACGCAGATGTACTATGTTGGACGAAACCCGTTTGGATAGTACAATGGGCAATTCTATCCAGACGTGGCTGCCCACAATCGCAATCCCGCGTGGGTTATACATTACCCATAAGGTACGTGCATTTCATTGAGGACAAACGAATGTTCAATATTCTATCTGTCTAGCACCCAGTACCCAATCCCGTTTAAATTACAGTCATTCTCATCTTCTTAGCGTGGTAATCCTGGTTTACTTTAACCTATCTCACGGGACAACATGTCACAACTGAATAGCATTGGCTTTCACGGAAGCTGTACGTGACAGTACAGCAAATTTAACAATTGAATGAAATATTTTTTTCTAAAGCATTTTATTTCTGTTAACGGCTCTGAAATTGTTGCAAAAGATCTTAACATTTATTGTGGCAGCTACTACACTTTCTTGGAGTAATTTTCGTAAACATTGGTTTGACTGTAGAGTACGTCCAAACGTCAATAGCAATACTTGTGTAACTATTAGCACTTCAAATTTATATTATCTTTCCATATTTAGGTGTTGTTTTTCAAGGGTTAGCATAAATAAATTGTCGGATTTCAAGATTATCAAGTTATTTTGAAGAGTATTAAACACACAATAATGATTGATATATGAAAAGAATCATAAAATAAGGATTTTTCATATGGCAAACCAGGTGGTAGCAGGAGTACACCCATGGTTGTCAGATGGCAGCTCGAGTGGCACCAGCTTGCGACACGGGTGCACGTGAACGCTGCGTATGTTGCTGAGAATGGCATGCTGTGTTCGCATTGTTGTCCAGGTCTCCTGATCAGACGCCCTCGCCTTCTTCCTTTCGGGATATATTAAGTATCATGTTTACGTAACACTGGAGTCAACAATACTACTATAGTTATGGGAACGTCATTGTGATGATCAACGACAGTGGAATGATATAAAAGGTATAAACCAAATATGATTACCACTTTGACGTATGACCAAGTAGGTGCACTTAGAACATTTCTACTGAGTGAGTAAAACTATGTAAGTTTAGCTTCTTTTCATATATCATCTATTATATGTGTAATAAACACATTTGAAGTCCGTTAAATCATTTGTAGTCCCCTGTATTTGTTAAAATTCTACATAATTAACATTTTTATGGTGAAAAAGTTAGAGACGTTATTGAGAAATATGACTTAGGCATATTGCACTATTTAAATATCATAAATAGAATGGTGACATTATTTAATAATGATGTTTTATATTTTTTAATGGACAAATAATAATAAATAATCTATGATAATGATTAATTTAATTAGAATACCAAACGCCAAATCGGATATACAGTATTGCTAAATTTTAGGATACGTACAAATATAACAATAAAGGTAGTAAATGAATTTCATTTAGGACTTTTAGGTAATTTTGCTCAGGACAATGCGACGATGTGATATAAACAATGGGTAATAGTTGGAGGTTCAATGAAGATAATAGCAGAAACCTAGAGATCCTTGAGGAAGATAACGCGCGTACAGCGTCCAACTAGGGATCGAATGTACAGGAAATGAGCACTTTGGCACTGAGTCGTCGTGGAACGTAATCATTAAATTCTTTCAAAGCATATAAAATTACAACAACAAGATTTACAGATGCTTATCAGAATAATGGAAACACCTGTAGTTGGCAACACGTCAGATGTATGGGTTGGCAGTGGTGCGTGGCGACCGCAGCGCCGGACTGCTGGTGGTGGTGTGTTAGGTCTGTCTCCATACTACGTCAGGCGTCGGGGAACAGGAGTGTGCAGTGGCTGCAGCAGACGGAGGTAGTGTAAAATGGGAGACCTCTCAGAGTTTCAAGGAGGGCAAATTGTTGGTGCGCGGTTATGTGGAGTGAGTGTGACGGCAGTGGCTAGTGTGTTAGGTGTGTCGCCAGGGACAGTGTCGAAGGTGATGACGGCCTACACAACACACGGGAAAACCACATCGTGGAAGCGGAACAGTGGGCGGAAGAAAAGCATAAGTGACAGGGCACGCCGGGTATTAAAGCGCATTGTCACGCGGAACCGTCGTGCCACTGCGGCGCAAGTGACGGAGGAACTCAATCAGCACCTCCCCCAACCTGTTTCGACAATCACAGTCCGCCGCGAATTACATGACATGAACTTACGGGGTCGTGTTGCACGGGCCAAACCTCTCATCAGGGACCAGAACGCTTTAGCACGCCGCAAATGGTGCCGCGACCATGCAACTTGGACCGTTGACGACTGGAAACGTGTGGTATGGTCGGATGAGTCACCATTCACCCTATTCCAAACCACGGGCCGTGTTTATGTGTGGAGAACGCCCAAAGAAGCGTATGATCTGCAGTGTCTCCGCCCAACTGTGAAACATGGCGGCGGCACGGTGATGCTATGGGCCACAATATCATGGTTTTCATTGGGTCCTGTGGTCACACTTCGCGGACGCATCACTGCCAACGATTATGTCGCAATTTTAGGAGACCACTTGCAATCTATGGTCCGGATGTTGTTCCCGGACAATGACACCATATTCCAGGATGATAATGCACCCATTCACACAGCTGGAGTTGTTGCAGCGTGGTTTGAGGAACATCGGGATGAAGTTCAACACCTCCCCTGGCTTGCCCAATCCACAGATCTCAACATAATTGAACATCTGTGGTCCATCTTGGAAACACGACTCCGGCGACGATTTCCACCTCCATCCTCTCTCACAGAACTGGCCGATGCCCTGCACGAGGAATGGTGTAATATTCCACTTGCTACCATTCACGACCTCTATGCCTCCATCCCACGTCGCATCAAGGCTGTTCTGAAGGCGAAAGGTGGCCCGACACCATATTAATCTGGTAAGTTGCACTTTCGTTCAGGTGTTTCCATTATTCTGATAAGCATCTGTATGTTCATATGTAACTAAACAATTTTCCTTGATTTATTTAGTTCTTAAACAAGCTTGGGTTGGGGAATATTTTCTGCGGCTACTAACGCACAAATAAGAATAATAATCATATTTGAAAAATCCTATAAAATGCTGAACGCTGTTGTTTTCGAAATCATGCATTGATTAACTTCTCTACAAGCTGATATTCAATAAAAAGTTCACGTTCGAAGTGTACTTCTGTAACTAATAATTCCCAATATGAATTTCATAGGTAACTATGACAACTTATGAAAAAATTCAGTAGGTTTTTAGCAATTCTATTTTTCTTACGTAAACATGATGTAAATAACGGAAAGTTTAAGTACAATTCAAACATTGGTTTGTGATCTGAATTGAAATCGAAGCACTACATTCTACAACTTAGTCTTCAACGATCATATAGTGCGATAATTGTCTCCCAAAACTTTATACTTTCCGTACAATTAAAAACATTAAAAATATAAATTGCTGTTACGTTCTAGCGATTGTTTTAGGAGTTTGCTATTTACAGCTACAAGTAATTCAATTTGATACACAAGTATCCTAACATAAATATACTGCTAAGTGAATCATACATTATTGATGCAATTTAAAATTACACAAAAATCAGTTTGAAAATTTATGATCGCACTTCGAAAACAAAGAAATAGATATATTATATATATGTATATTAATTTATCAGAAGTCGATTTCGAAATTCAATCCAAAACAATACTTAAAATATTTAATTCATTAAATTTTATAAATAATGCGCTGCATCCCTAAAAAGAGAAAAATAATAATTTACCACAAACGATAGGCTTACCGTAATCATTCCAAAGCTTAATTTTAACTTGAGTTTGAATTAAGGCCAAGAAGAGTCCATAAATTTAAACAATTGTTCCTCATAATATAAAGAAAATACAAACATCTTCTGTACTAAGGAGCTAGGGTATCCTCCAGCCTATGGACCCCAGAACTAAATTAAACTAGCATTTTCAGAAGCTTCAAACGTCCCTGAATCACATTAGAAATGTTAACACAAGAAATAAGTGTTCCGAAGAGTCAAAACTCAATATGGGCGCAAGCCGCACTTACATATTTTTAAACCATACCTATATTACTGATTTTTTAGAGAAACATCTAACAACAGTGGAATTATGAAACATACCTTGCTTTATTTGGTAAATTACAGACAATTAGCGAATAATATTGTTATGCGTATATTGGTCTACGTTTAGAAGAAAAAGAAGAAACAATCTCTGAAATTACATATTTTACTCCATTTTGCTTTCAATATTTACACTTTAGCGGTGAAGCTTGTTTAAAACTCACAATATCAAAATTAAGTTTGAGATAAAAGTTTTTGCTTATTTCATAATCTTTAAAATTATTTATATATCAATATGGCTGAATAATCACTGTGTTAGCTAATGAGGTAGAAATGAAGTGTACCAGCGCGCGAAAAATGCTTTACCATTTATGTGTTCCTATACACATTAGGCTGTTGTGAGCTGTCAACGATTATAATGATTTGTCTTTACTGTGTAGCGGCAAATAAAATATCTGATGAATTTTTAGTGTATTCTGGCGGGCTGTTTATACGATATATCACGTACCCAGATATCATGGCATATTGCAACAAGTTTTAGAAAATTTGTCATTATCTTGTGTGAATTTACAAATTGAATGAATTCATTAAGCTTAACAATTTGCTTATTTACGAAAGTTACAAAAAATAATGTTTGGGTTTGATTTATTGGGTAATCTTAGTGTTAAGTATCGTGAAAGAGAAACTGAGATAGTGAAAAGAGAATTACGAACCTTATTGAAGTTAGTTTGACTGGAAAATATGGACTGAATGAAAACTTGGAATGAGAAAATACTATTCGGGTTCATAGCGCGTGCAGGCAGAACTATACAAAACGCACTAATATCAAACCTAATCATACCTTAATGAAGACTGATAACCTATCTCATCGTTCAACATCTTCAACTTGTTTAAGAACCTCAGAAGGAACGTTCGATTAAAAAAGAAACAGCTTCATTTGTGGAAAAAATCAGTGTTGAACATATCAGAGGAAAGGAAGTGTTTTCATATAGTTCTGGATTTAGAAATAAGGGGATTTTTATCAAGAAAATTGATTTACGAAATGATAAGTGGGGTGAAAGGGTAAGGATCAAACAGCTTATTGTGAGTAATCTTGTAGTAGCAGAAGTAGAATACCATGGAAAGTTTTCTAAAGACTTTTCAAGAACTAAAAAAATTGAAGACCTAGTGGGTCGACAAACATAAACTGGTGAACTTATTTTCTCTGCTATGTGTGTACATATAAAACGGTGACAATGCCAGTACATTCTGAATGACTGAAAATATATTATGAGATGTGTATCTGGTCAATAGGATGGCTTTCATATACAGACAAAAACATCTTTAATAGCATATTAAGAACCGGATAATTGTTAAGAAGAAGGCTTTCATATACAGAGAAAAAACATCTTTAATACCATTTTAAGGATAGGATAATTGTTCCAAACGTTTCTTGAAGGACAATGTACTCTGCTTATCGGACACGGTTCATAAAATTATGTATCAGTGGTATAACGACAGGAAAACTGCCCCTGCTACTGAGCGGTTAAAATAGTATTAGCTGCAGCTGACAGACCGATGACTAATGACTGAAATATATACCTAGATTTTATTGATAGCAAGTCTGATGGTCAAATTCTCATTTTATGTCTTTATGGATGGAGTAAAGTCACAGAAAACTAACAGAAAGTGCATTGTGATAAACCATGCTATATTATCAACTGGAAAACCAAGATTATTCCTGGCGCCTATGCAAACAAGTCTGTTACTAACCCTTCACCGATTATATGGGTCTATTCAAATATCTGTATCTATTAAATCTAGTATTATTCATTGGAGTCTGCGGATCATACCATGAAACTTATATTTACATGATCTGTTTCATCAGTGCAGGGCTATCAAAAATTAATAGTAAAGGTTTCTTCAGCGTGTGTTTAACAACACAGATGTAAATATCCGCCTGTTACATAATTTAAAAACGTTCCATGCTATGGAAGAGATCCCATACATTTAGTATCAGTACTAACACTCTGGTAAAGGTTCAACGAATTCAGAGTGGTTCTTTAATCTTGAAGGCATTCGTTTGCGTTAAAACCCAAGAGACAAGTGGAGGAAGTGGTCTTAGTAATGCCCTTGAGGATTTCAATGAACACGAAAATTGTCGGATACCTAAAAAAACACCTAACTCTTTATCTTGATTTTGCTTGTTGGATTAAACAAGCGACCTGGATGGAATTGTTTCATGAACAACCTTATTAGTAGCTATGAAAGTTTGAATCGATGCACATAATGATAATACGATTTAAACATTTGCATCCCAGTACTGTTTACATGCCATTGTGCTTGACAGCAAATCGAAGTAGAAAGCTCAACTAATCATCATCGTCACATTTGATCAACTTGTGTTGCATTGAATTGAATTCAATTGTCTTTTAGGCATCTCTAGTTCACACTGGGATAGTGATGGAAAAAGATGTACACTGCGAACCCGAATACTACATTCTCCTTAGAAATTTTCATTTAATCTAATAATTTGTTTCCAACTAACCTTTATATTGCCCATATTTTTTTCCCAGGATTACAGTCTATTTTTCAAGATATTTCCCACTAAGAGCACACAATTGATCAATATCAATCATTGTTCTTTTATTGTATTTCCAATGAATAAGTAATTTGTTAAGTTTAATGCATTCATGCTGCCACGAAAATTTTCACATGATCCTGACAGTTTCTTTAAAATGATAATCGATTACTTCGCAATGACATAAAGTAATAAATATAAATTAGCATGTATACATATTTAAATATACCTTGCAAATTTGTGAAATAAATGTACTTAGAAATCTTATTTAATAATTATGTAGAAAGCTTTCATTAAAAAATAATCTCAAGTGATTTTTACACATCAGTGTATATTGAAAAACGTTGCCTAATCATATTCACTTCATTATTACTTACTTGCAAAGACAATTTAAATTCTTATCATTATGTTGTCTTATTATGGTATATTATGTAATATATGCATTATTTATTATGCATTTCTTTACTTGAAATGTTTTATCATTTAACGCCCTACATAAATTTATGTATTTTCAACTAACTTTATAAATAACTAATTGTATAACTTTTTAATTTTTAGTCAGAGTAGTCATAATCACCCTATCTTCATTAGCAAATTATTGTGCGCATATAAACAGGAAAAGATAGCCCATTAAAAATGCTACATTTAAAAATATTATTTATCGATATAGTGTTACTAAAATACCTATAAGTGGTTCTGAAAATATATACCTACGTAATGTATGATTACGTATTTGTATATGTGGGAAATTTATATTAAGTTTTAGATTTACAAAATTGAAACGTCAACGTTTTCTCCAAATATGTCTGTAGAAGTACTTATGATAAAGAAACCATTGCTTTAGAAATTTGAACATGTTTCAATCTGTATGGTCTTATTCTTCCGATGTAGCAATGTTTCACAAACTATTTTTTTTTCTTGCGAATTCAAGCTTTGTGCCAAATTTTGCCTTACTTTATATATAATACTTTTTCTCCGTAACTAAGCAAGTGTATAGTATATAGCATTTTTCTCCGTAACTATAAATTCTTGTATGTTGATGGAGGATAGATAGCAAAATATTTTAGTAGTAAATTGGCTTCCAGGTAACATCGGCGTAAGTGTAAGGTAAAAGAGAAATAGAATATTATGTAAACAATGATTTTTCTTTCGTATTTCGTCTACTTTTTCTTCTAAACGTACACCAATCTACGCATAATAATTAAGCTTATTGTCTGTTATTTACCAAATAAAACAAGCTATGTTTCATAATTCCGATGTAGTTGAGTTTTTCTCTAATAAATCAAGTAACACAGGTATGGTTTTAAAAAATGGATTCTGCGACTGGCGGCCCTTTTGGATTTGGCCCTTTCGAAATACTTGTTTCTTGTGTTAACATTTCTAATGTGAATCAGAGAAGTTTCAAGCTTCTAAAAAAATACTAGTTTCATTTAGTCTCGGGTAGTCCATAGGGGGTTACCCTAGCTCCTTCTCTACTACGTCTATCGAATATGCGAGTTAAGTTAAAAGGCATTATCTGAAATCTATAATGGAATGATATGTTAATAATTATCTGCAATTCACGTTTATGTACAATTATGCAGTAATTAACTCTGACGAATGCAATTCGCTTACATATATCAACATCTTACTACTTCATAATGTAAAACCAAATGCTTCCTCATTTCAGACTCCATTTATTTTGCGATCAACATAAACATACACAAATTCGAGCTTATTATAATTGCTTCTTCTCACAGCTTGAAAAATTGTTTACAGTAAACCTAGCAGACTTTCCTAAATCCTAGTAACCTTAATATTGGCTGAAAACGAGACTTTCCGCTTTTACATTATCTGGGTTTCACTACGTCAACTAGCATGACAATTTTGTTAAAAATACAGTTCTTAATGTACAAACAATGTGGATGAAACCTATTAATTAAGAAATAAGCTTAATAACCTGATATAAATCTAATATCATCGCAATTTTGTTATTACTGTGTTTTACTTCATTAATACTTTTACTACTGCATAAGGTAAATTCTGTTGAACAAAGCATTCTCCTTCATTATTGATTCGCATATATGTGTCCTCTGGCACTAAGATACAAGCGATAAAAATCCCAATTACGGTGCATCATGTTACTATCAATCAGTTTTTTCAGTCTGGAGATTGCAAAGTCAAAATTAGAAGGTTTAGTTGGGGAATGTAGTATTCCATTTTCCACTAACTACGTAGCGATGAAAGAAGATAATCATTTATCCACTTAATTCTTCGAAAATTATGTTTTCCATTCTTCTTTATGCTTATGCACAATCTATTAGGGTAACGCACAATGGCAACACCAAAAGTACTATGTTGGATGAAGCACCTTCACCATTAGCTTTCTAAGGCTAAACTCACAACTAGGATGTTTGTCGTTATAATAATGTAGAAACTAAAAAGAAGCCACATCGTTATTTTCCCAAATTTCCATGCAAACTTTCTGCATAAATATTTGTCGTAGATTGATAATAAATCCGTAGCTAAACAATCTTCGAGCAGTGAAAAATTAGTTTCGCATGAATAATCGTGTATAAAATGCTGTAGATTGTAGTAGAAGAAATCAAGAAGGGCAAACAGAAGATAATATTAAGACATCAAAGGGTTAAACACAAGCAAAATGCAGAAGAGTTGGTGGAATTTGAGATGATCAATCTACGAGACCGAGAGGTACTGGGAACGATGTGGCATATGACGTCCTTCAAAACTGACTGAAAATATCACTAAAGAAGTCTACATCAATGAATCAGCTATGATGGGAAATGTGAAAGCGGAGGAAATGGCATGATTACAATGAGATTATAAATGCACACAACGTAATATTTGGATGAACAGGTCTAAATAAAACCACAAATATCTGGAGGTGTTGATTCAGAGAAAATAGAGGTGGGCATATATGGAAGTTATTGAAGATTTTCTATTAAGGATGTCGGTTCAAAACTCTATTTTTGAGACAAATGTATTTTAAATGAAAATATAACGTTAAAAGTTCATTGTTTCTCACAAGAAATATTAATGTACTAGAAATGTACAATAGGGAAACAATCAAAATAGTGGTACAAGACTCAGGCAGCTTTCGGACTCGTCCCTATCTTGCGCCGGAAAAAGTTTACAAAGATTGCCCGTGACCGGAGTTTTGATCTGCTTGGAAAAGTGAAACAGGAACCACAAGCGTATTTATTTGCCTAATGATTATGGTGATATAATTCACAAAACATGCAAGACGTTTAATGTTCTAGACACTTGCACATATCACTTGTTGAACCTTAGAGATTATTTAGATGGATTAATGAGAGACAGTAACAAATTGGAACAGGGACAAAATTACAGGACGAAGTACCTGTATATTGTATATAATGATGGTAGTAAAGTATGAAGTGCTTCCGCTTCAACCATTAATACCGGACACTTTTGAACTTGAGGAACATGATATACGGCTTTCGTCATCTTCTGACGATAATAAACTGTAGAAGGGAAACACTAAAAGCAACTTACAAAAGTATAATGATGTAAAAAAATTCGCAAAAATATGTTACTTCAGAATGTTTACTTTTCAAAATCGAAATATTTTAGTGTAGTTTTGTGTTAATGTAGAACAGTAGGTAGATGTTTCCAAGAAATTTATAAAAAATCAAGTTGAATCACTCTTGCACGTGCATCTTCAGTTACGACCAAATAGAATAGTACTGGCTAAGAAAAAAAATGTTATTTTTATTCAGCCCTCACACATTAAGATATTTTTTAAATGTATATAACCATATATTTAATCTTTATAAACGTTAGATTGTACATTATAATATAATTGAAAATTAATGTAAAAAATGTATTTACAAAACAACTTAATATGTTGCTCCTATTCTTCTGAGTATAATATTAAAACAGACGGTGGGTGTAAATACATTCATTTTGGTGCAAGTAATAAACTTGATATTAAAAAAATATTTTTATATCTTTCCTACCTGGCAACTACATTTATGAATACATGCAATTCACTTTCTATATGTGTAAATACGCAGCAGAAGAACTAAACCACCGCGTAGCGCATTCCCAAAGATAAAAAAAACAAAATAAAAATTATAAGTTCAAATAATGTAAGATGAAACATTTTGTAAGCGATTTTCCATTTTAGTAAACATCTTACGCATACAATATCATGGGTAGTGTATTGAAATGTTCATTTATTTCTGAGTTAATGTTCGTTAGATTAATACTAATAAATATTTAATTATAATTTTTAATCTTAGGTGGCCATAAATATACAAATAATGAATTCAGAATACGTCCATGTATGTGGCGGATCCATCTTAAATGAATTTTGGGTTATAACAGCTGGTCACTGTATAACAGCACGTGGCGGATGGTATGTTTAAACATTAAATATTATTTTTTATAGGAAGTGTCTGTTAAATGTGTGGAAATGCTTATTATTTTAAGTAATTTGTATTATCTTTCAATAAAGTGCTGTATGTCGCATTCCGCCATGAGAATATTGGGAACCTATCTCCGTAAAAGTCATTAAGCTTCAGTTAACCGCAGTGCACACGCTTTACGTGTTTCTTTCGTAAATGTCAAAGTTACTCTGAGAGCAGTGAAGAGGAGATATATTGCAAAAGGGTTCTCACATGCAGCAGGCGTCTCAATATATTTTCATAGCACATGTAAAATAGAAGTTAACAAAAAAAAAGGTAATGACGCGAATGTATGTAAGAGAACAACACATCTATTGGGTAAATAATAGAAAGAGCATAGTATTCTGGTATAGAAGTTGGCATTCAGTGATGAGGGAAGTCGGGTGGACTGTGTCCTTTTCTTTCCAACATGTAACCTGTTATGCACCTTTGATTAATTCACGAAGACAACGAAGACGAGGAAAGCATCACTCAGAGAGAAACCTAAACGTGTAACGTCACTTGTATAACCATGTCCAAGTATCAGTGTTGCAAATATACTCCTGAAGTTATAATCAGTGAGCTTAGCTAGGTAACTGTAACGTGAAGAACAATAAATTAAGCGAAGTTGTGGTCAAATCATAAGCAAAAATTTAGAGTGTAAATACAAGAGAAGATTCTGTATTGCAATATTTGCTTTCTTATATTCTTGAAAAAAAATAATCCTAAGTTTTCATTGTTACCAAATGTCTCCACAAAATCTTATTCTTGATTAAATTCACTTCTCCATCTTATTTCTCACCCTTCGATATAATTCCAGCTAATATATAGTATTTTAATTTTTTGCTATGTCTCCCGAATAGTTAGTTTCGCATTGCTTTACTAATTTGTTTTATGTTCCCTCACCTAAGTAATAACTCGATGTTTAACCTGATTTAAATACTACACCCGACTGATTCATCATGTAAAAATGCCACCAACTGATAGATGTCTAAAACAATTTAAAAATATAAACACTTTAGTTGTATTTGTTTTTCACGTTTGCGTGTTTGTTTATGTGTTGTGGATGAAGATATCAAAATACAGATATGTGCTCTCTCATTTGTGTACTTGTCGCCTGTAGTTTGAATAAGGATTAGATGAAAACATCAATTAATATATTTTTTTATTTATTTGAATGGAAGGTGTTAGGGTACCTTTCGTAAGATTGCGTATTCGAATCCCGCCTGAGATATGGGTATTTGTGGACTTTAATCTGTGTTGCACTCATATCATTGTGCGGGGTGAAATCTATAGTTACTAAAATGCGACATGTGTAATGAAGCTTAACATAAAGCTGTTGATCATATGTATGTGTACGATACAAACTAGTATTTTACTTCAATCTATGCTTAAAGGAAACGTGTTCCCAATAAATAACAATATTCCAAAATGTAAAAAGACGTTTGTAGTTTATAAAACCCTGATTTTGTAGACTATTATGAAGTCCTGAAGTACTGGCAAAGTTGGAATTTTTGTAAAACATTCTCAAGTTTTACAAACCTTTTTGTTTTCTCGTTTTCTGCATGAATAGTATTAGCGTACACTTTTGTCATATAACTATTAAGTTAAAAACAGGAAATATAGGAAAGATGAGTGACCATTATATTTCGAACTGTCGTGCTTTTGGTGGACGTCAAGTGACAATTTCTTGTTCTTCGAAAACAAAATCTATACCGAAGATATACCCATAACACTTTTATGTCAATCTATATCTCAATATCTCATAAACGATTATGTGGCAATATTTTCTCAAGATCGATTTAGGGCTCTACCAAAAAAGGAGAGAGAAATTGTAAAGCTGGGAAAGTTTGCGCAGTAGGAGAGATTGAGAAGTTCCTGAAAAGACGAGAAGGAATTGGACTGACTGGAAGACAAGTGAATTCCTTATTTGGGAACTCATCAGTTAAATTCCTGTGTTGATTAAAGTGGTCGCTCGAACTTAACTTTTCATCAATTTGTGCATCTGCGACGCAAATCAATTGCCTGATTTTCTCATAGCCGTTTTGTTTATTATCAAAAAAAAATTGCTGTGAAATAATTATAAATTAAGGTAAACCTAAGCTAATCCTTGTTTGAACTAGCGGTATACGAACTGCTCGGTTATTCCGGAAATGGACACCCAAGTTTTGTGATGCGTAATCCTTCCTCGCCAATGGGGATAGTTGTGGCAAAATACGAGAGTTCGCGCAGCGCATTCATTAATACAATACGTGAGGAGTTTCCGCAATGTTATGTAAAATTAAGGCTTGTTTGCGGTGTTATTTTGGTCGTAGCCACTGCTTTACGGAGGAATATACTGTGCATAAATTGAATTTCTTTGTCCACTTTCGATTGCATTTGTATAACTTATAAACACTGCCAATTGAAAGAAATATAACATTGAATAGGAATATTCAGACTGTTTAATTGGTAATTCAACAGTATATATTATCTTCATAACAACAAGTAATTTAAATTTGGTTCCTACTATCGCATGTTATTTTATTCGCATGTGATAAACAGAGTTAAACAAAATCATTATTCATCAGAATACACTGATTTTTATCAGAGATTACTGGCCTGTAATTGTAACTAAGATACATCCGAGGATATTGTGTAACTTGAGACATTTGCATCAAAGAAACAGATGTGTATTTATACTTTTTTAATTGTGCGCAATCTCTTCCAACTTTACGAAACATGAGGGTAATTTTGAAATTGCATATGTTAAATGTGAAAAGAAAATCAATATTCTTAAGATATTATATTAGCCTAATATTTTTAAATTAACTTCTTGTGAATGTTTACTATCTCAAGACGACTTTTAATACACTATAAATCAGAACACCGACAATTTTTACTCTTTTCTAAAGAGAACGGAATTCCGTGGCAAACTATAGCATTCCAATGAAAATGTTATTTTTAAGGACACGCTTTCGCTTTCCACGGAAAATTGACGTTTTTTAGAGAGCATTAGAATGGTTTACTGATGTTATATACTTGCTCAAGCTCTAAAGGATGATTTGTGATATTTTTAAAATGGTTCGAAATGTATTTTGAGTAACAGACAAGATTTATTATTGTCATTCGTTTTCGCGAAAGGGAGTTAGTAGTTAATCATTCTCATTTGAAAGTAACAACACAAGACCGGATCATCGAAAAAAATGATAAAGAAGACGTCAGAAATATGATATACTCAAGATATTTTTGAGAGGTTTTCTCAATTGCCAGGTGATACGAAAGACAACATTTCAGAGACGTTCCCTCGCGGAGTTCAGCTAGCATAAGGAATAATGAGTTAAATGGCTAGTTCGAAAGAAGTAACTTCAAGTCCCACCGATGTTGAGAATTTTTACTCTTGTATTCACAAGAACTTATATTTCTCCTTTACTACTCACTAATAAATGCTTAATTTATTTTCTCATTTTATTTCGTCCTCTTCGCCATTAAAATATGACACTTTTATTTGAATAAATAGAAATTTGTCTTTAACATTGCACAATCCTTTCTCAATCAGCTAACATAGTTCCTATCTTCATTGGAGTGGAAATTTCACATCTTTGTTTCTATAAAAATCTGCTGTCAAAAGTAGTTCCTGTTTCCGCTTCCACAAAACGAAATCTTAGCTCAATCCCAGAAGAATTTAGCTCTTCTGAAATGAGTGTTTACTTTTATAAACTTATTAAAAATAAAAGGAGATGATGGTATTAAAATGGTTTGCAAAATAGCGCAAATAACTTGACTGTTTTAAAATCATCCGTGCTCTTGTCGTTTATTTAATAAAAGTATAGACATTATTGTGTTTTCTGTTCTAAAAGAAATTAGTGAAGATTTTAGGTAAAATAGTTACATTAGAAATGAGTTACCAGTATTTTCTTTCTACTTAGGCAGCTCATATATATATTTAAATTGAAATGAAGTTGTAAACTACAATTACAATTGAAAAGTTTGTTTCACATATATGTTGTCATCTATTTTTTTACTTAAATAACTTTTATAGAACGAAGCGGTTTCGTGGGGCCACCGACGCTCTAAGGGACATCATTGAAAAAATTAAACGCTTTAGCAAATATAAGGAAATTCATCATATTTTCAAACTTTGTATGTTCGCCTGGCGTTATCTATTGTTTCCGGAATTTGCCTCTTATCAAAACCAAGGATCTACAAAAGTTGCAGACTTTTAATATCAGGAACCTTGAAGACTTCTCATTAAATGTGTGCAGTTTTGGTCTATGGGAATCTCGATTTGGGAATTTAACAATTTTCCCTTCAAATCTATATGAGCGCCTTTCATAATCCAGATATAACAGAATACGATAATCTCATGTGCTCTTTTAAATCAGTAGGTGTGCCATGTGGTACCATTGTCTTATATTTTTAATTAATTTACTTATACTTTAGCGTCATTCAAAATTTACAATCTAAAATGTAGTAATAAATGGGTGTACCTTAAATTTTCCTTTTATTTTCACAGAAAATCGTTTGTATAATACCTGATTTTGCGATGTTATTTATAGCTTCTATTGATTCTTGAGCTACTTTTATGGCAAATATTGTTTAAACTAACAAATTTTAATAATGTGTTTTCTTGTTTATTTGAGTTGAAAATCTGCTTACACATTAACTTAAATAACTGAACATGGAGAGCGATACAAAGCAGTATCTTATTTATAAAAACTAAGCGAAAATGGTGTTTTATTTAATCTAACGCACTTAGAGGTGCTGTTATAATTTGCAATTTTAGTAAATTAAGAGATGACAATGTAAGTATGTGTGTTTGTGATAGATTTACTGATGGTGATTCCTCTCCTTCCCATCAATAATATATAAACCAAAAGGACATAACAATATACAATTGAATTAAGATCAATGAGGAGGGGTAGATAATATGCCGAAAGAAAGCAGCAAATCCATAAGCCAACCTTTCAAAACCAAAACAGACTAAATTTCCAGTGTCATTTGTCGATTTTAGCAA
This sequence comes from Lepisma saccharinum, assembly GCA_022664845.1. Lineage (NCBI taxonomy): Eukaryota > Metazoa > Arthropoda > Insecta > Zygentoma > Lepismatidae > Lepisma > Lepisma saccharinum. The sequence continues at coordinate 18,620 of JAGDQP010003514.1, read as the reverse complement.
CGAAAGTACCAATACACTGGCACCAGCTCAAAATAAATTCATATTAATACAGTTTCCTTTACCAAACCTTCCAATGAAACACAAAGTGATGGTTGGGCTTCCAAATAAACGGTTGTCTGGAGTATTTAGAACATAATATTTTTGGAAATGGCTATCTACCATGGCCCTGCAACTCAAATTTCCGCACAACAACAAATTCCACAACAATATCAAATTACTGTGATTTGAGAATAAAAGGGCTTTATTTTACGACCAGGAAACCAAACTAAAAGTGTAGCATTTATGAAATAGGATCTTACTTCAAACAAACGACGATTCGTCTCTAACACTTTATGATATACAGACGATCATTCAAGGTTTCATGGACGGATCAGGTGAGGAAGTATACGCACGGAAATGGATAAAAGAGAAATTTGTCGACCATTTTGGAGATGTAATCTTAATTCGCGAAGAAGGATGGTAACCGAGCCGAATATAGTTGTATTACGGTAATCAATTCATTCTATTGTTGGTACTTGTTACAAAAAGAAACAATTTATTGAAGCCGAAAACGTGAAAGTAATTCCCATGAAGGGGAGAGCTGTGCTCTTAATAAAAAATGACATAAACAGTATAAATATTTTGGAGGAAAAAATTATACAACACCAAATAAAATAAATATCGAAGAAAACTTGGGATATCTGCTTAATTCATTTAAACTACTACGTTTCAAAATATTTACCGGAAAATATATTGATCCAAAATTTCCGCGACTGTTCAGTGTTTTATCCAAAGCTGCAAACACAGAGCTGTATTGACTTCTTTGTAATTAAGTATTGATATTCAAATGCCTTCACATATTGGATAAAAAATATTTAGCTGATACATTAAACCATCCTGGTTTCTGTTCGGCATACACTGAAGTTAAAACGTTTGAGTGTTGTGTAGCATTTGCTAATGGGAGCAATCTTATTGAGTCAACTGGTAATGAAACAGTTTTATTTGCAGCTCATAACATTGACCTTAATGTTCAAATATCAAGTGGATAAAGAATGGGAATTATGGCCTCAGTTATTTCTTGAGAGAACATTCAAAAATGAATTCCAAAAGTTGTCAGTTTCGGTGATGTAATGGCTAAGATTATGACCTCCACACATAAATGGAATAAACTCATTGAGAGAGTTGAAATACAAAACACTATCAGCATTAACAGTAGCTCGGTTAAACACTAAACTTCTGTGGCGAATGTTTTGGCATTTTAAAGCTTATACTCCTGGCTTTCCTGATACAATAACTGGTATTTACATATTTGGGGATGTTGAGAAAGCTTCAGCGATTGCTCTTCAAATATTTGATCTCTAAGGAAGTGACCTGAAATGTATTCTGTCAACATTGAAATACATTTCCAAAACTCATACCAGTAATAGCATTTGATCAACCATTGTTCTGGGAAATCCTGACCAGAGGTAAATGAAACAATTTGAAGATGTAGTACTACTAGGATCTTTTAATACACTAATGAACTAATTAGAATAAATAGGATCATGGATGGCTGGCTCTGGAATGAGCGAGATTCTCCAGGTAGTGAATGGAGAAAACGCAGTAAAACTCACATGCTGAGTGCGAAAGCCGTTTCAAAACATCTCATGGGCATATGCTAATTGATGCGTCGCTAACCTCGTTATTACTGGAATGAGTTTGTATAATAAAAGGAAAAGTAACTGCACAGGTTCATGGCAAAATTCTCTAAAATTGTATGACATGTCAGTCTTGTAAGCAAGAAAAAGTCAGTCAGTGAAGGTGAGAAGTCAGACTAATGAATTATTTAAATATTATGCTAGGAAATAAAATGATTTATTTGTGTGAGAAATCACTGATAAGTTAGCTATGGATAAAATATCAAATTGCAGGAGTACGCAAGATTTTACAAGCAGACAGGAAAGGGTTCATGGAAGCCTCACTTGAGTTCTATACAATAATCTTAAGCAATAGTTGGGGCAGTTGATCACAAACTATCCGAAATCTGTTTATTTATATCTTCAAACAATGAAGTTCCAGGTAAATACCATTTGCATATACAGCTTTTGAAACTGATTTACACGCGGTGCACAGAATAGATTCGCCACGATAAGGTATCGAGTATAATCTTGTTTTTCAACAGGTTTAATGCAGTGACTCAAGGAAGTGGACTTACGGACGTTCATAGAGCTCTATGGATCCTGCTATAACCAGTCTGATATGGTTGTCAAGTACTTCCTACTCACCAAAAAAACAGCATAAAAGAATGTACATGGCAAGACCCTCCCAGGACAGGCGGAATGGTTCAAAGTTACTAGAGTTTCTTCGATATGTTTCACCATTTAGTTTAGATCTGTCGCTTAGGAATATGGATCTGGATTTACATATAACGAACAAAACAAAGATAAGATTTAGACAGCAAAGGCAAAACGGCGATTGGAATGAAATGGAACACTTATGTCCCTATTGGGAATCAAACTGACTTTAATTATGAGGCAGCGGGCGTTATCACTCATCCACAACAGACATGTGCACTTCTTTTTCATCGTCTAACTGTTGCAACAGATCAAAGCCAAGTATATCTCGAAGTTGCGTTGCAATAAGAAAATTTGTGCGTTCTCAACATCACTATTTGAGTCCTAACTGTTTTTCAAAAGAAACAAAACAAGATTCTCAGTTATTACATTTTATTAATTATTAGTACTGCAAATTTGTTAACCGAGAAACAAAACCAGCGGAGCTTGAAGAACTGCTTCATGATTATGAAGGAAATATGAACGACACATCAACGAAATTTGTATTGGTTACTGGGTCATTGCTGCATCGACTTAATGGTAATGAGGATAGACTTATGAATCGTTGGCTAAATATTACGCTACACTCACTGTCATAAATCACGCCAAAGGTATCGACGTAGCTGATGCGTATGATAATATTCCATCAATAAACGCTACACACTTCGTTGAAGGAGAATGAATTTGATGTTTTCGAATGTTGTTAATTGCTTTCCGTAGAATGTTTTTTTTTTTTATTTTTGGGAAGAAATACATTTCTTTCCAGAACGATCCGTCTTATATGAGATGAACCTAGAGTCATGTTGCAAAATTTGTTTATGTTAAATTGATGCTGTTGTGGACATGAGAAAAAGGGGCGGGCACAGTTGTAGTATAAATAGACTCATATTTGTTGATTCCATTAACGAACTATTTGTCGGACAGTATACATATATATACATATGTAAGGAATATATATATATATATATATTCATTTAACTAAGAAGTGATATTCAACGTGGAAACCCAATATTTAATATACATGTGTTCCAAGAAGTGTTAGGTAAACTATTTGGCAAATATCCACTTTTCCTAGACACATTTGCCGGATTTGATTCCACCTCACACATCTATGGAATTCGAACGACTTCATCCTTAAACATTCTTCTAAGAAGTAATGAAAGCCAGCAAATGGCCTAGGATTTCTGCAGATTTCTAGGTAAAAATCAGTGCTCCTGCTATATCGTATCAGGAGAAAAGAAACTATCCAAACGCTTCAGCATCGCATCTTTGTGGAAAACGTTGACACCTATAAGGCATATGTGAAACTACTGCAGCTACTACAAACACAATTAGCTATTAAATACCATTTATTTCGATGTTATATCCCAATTTTGCAGTGAGTAGGAAAATAACAAAAATGATTCATGTCCTTAGATAGCTGAATGTGAATTGCGAATACTACGCAAACCTTTGTGATCTGTCGGTTTCTACAAAGATCTTTACTGGCACTTATTAAATGTAAATATCATAATGGTTGCATAAAGAAGCGATTCAGCTGCAAATCAATGAACTTGCAGTGTACTGCCATTTGTGGACACAGCCGATAAATAGGATGTGAAAACTCTTCAAGAGATTTCAATACCATCGATGAAGAAAATGATTGCTGAGTAAATAAATAATAGAACGATAATATTTCCTTTTTCTTGAAAGACCTATTAGAAATATTTCGTAATAATTGCTCAAACAGTCTCTAAATTGTATTTTGTTTTAATAATACGAATGTATTATTTTACTCTCTAATTTAAATTTGTATGTTGCATATAGTGCTTATACGTATATGTCTATATATCTACATCGTAAATTTACGAAATGGCCGCCGAAAAGATAAGAAATAATTATATTGAACTATATGGGTTGGGTCTGTGTTTTTGCAGGATATTTTGCTATATTATTATAATTTGTTATTGTATTATTGTAAAAAAACGAATAATAATCATATAACAAAATATCCTACAAATACACTGGTCCAACCCATAATGTAAAATATAATTATTCTTATCTTTTAGGCGGCAATTTTTAAAAATTGCGATTAAAACAGTTTTCCTATTTTTATTTTTTTTACAAAAGTTCAACACATAAGGTCTGACAGCTGTGAAGATTATGTTTATGTTCCATTTACTGCCGGGTTAAACTTTTATCACATTTTCCGTGACTAGATGAAAAATGATTTTTAAAAAAATCAATAAAAGTGTAAAATAAGAAAAGATATAGGATAAAATAATAACGAGTAAATATATAATGCAAATAAGAAAGAACCTGTGGCCAAGATCGGTATTTTTAACTGCATATCTACTTCTGCACTTCCTGTGTACAGGGCATTAAAGGTTAACAAACTTTTGTCGAAGAAACCACTCGTCAGAGTGCGCAAAGTATTATTTTAGTAAACATGATTCTACAAATTGTGTTGATATTTGAAACTTAACTACATTTCTATCTCGATGATGGGGAAACTAAACAGCTGTAAGGTTATTCAAATTTTATTTATTCTATAATTCTCTTCTAGACTTTCTTTATAATCCGAACATTATGCTACTGCATAACTGGCTTCAATCTTACAAGAAAATATAACACTATAAAGAAACTTGTTTGGCAGCTAATAAGACACTACAACAAAAATTATTAATCGGATTGTTTATCATATATTAATTGAGTGCAATGCAATTATAATCTAATAACATATTAAATGTATGGAATGTAGCCTATGTTGTAACGATCATACCTTAATACCAAGAAGATATGGGAATTCTTGTCTAAGAAATAAAACAAATATATCAAATTATTTTGGAAATGTGATATCAGGGCTCCTATTCTAAATTCATACTTCTAAATAATGAAATTATATGAATGTGGTTTTAAAAATTATTAACAATTTTAACAATGCTATTAACTTTTTCATGCATGAACATGTGTATGGTAAATGTTTAAAGTCCCACAGAAAAAACAATAGTCGCTGTGACCTTGACACAAATCCGAATCCCCCATAAATATACCGTTACGTTATCTAGTACACTATCACAGCACAGTCTTTTAAATAGAATATTCCTCTCTCACCAACTCTCTGAGATTAGCAGGATTCTTCAACTACTTCTCCGCTTTTAGTTGAATGCGTTGGTCTGATAACCAACAATGACGGGCTGGGTGAGTAATGAGGCGAGGGTAGCATATTAGATACATATTTTTTTTTGAAAGAAATTGCCCAGAATAGCCTTCATCTTTAGAGGCAGGAAGTATCATTCCTACTATGAGTTCCAAATATCTTGCACGATATGTGTATGTAGATTCGTTTTATTTGTGAACCAAATTGGAAAAAAATCTAAGAATGTATCGACTGATCAATCGAAACGTGTAACTTGGTTTCCTGTGGGTTATGTATATCATTTTGATCTGAAGTAAGAACTTTAGGAGTGTAGAAGGGAGTTTTTGAAAACGTATCGAAAGGAGTTGTTAAATCACAAACTTCGAACGAACTGCTTACAAAAGGAGAAAATGAGTTTTGATCTGTTGCTGCTCGGTCGAATTCAGGTGAAAATGTGCCGCAACCGTAGCTCATTTATAGAAACAAGACATATAAGCCATTGGGCGGTCTACCTAACTCTTCCTTGAACACCATATGTAGGACCTGATTTCACCACCGTGTAATCATATTCAACGGCAGCTAGATGAAATAAGCCCACCTTTTTCTTCTCTGGAAAAGCTACATTTTTATATCCAATATTTGAAGGTCACTAGCGAGAGTTTAAACTCTACGTAAAACTGTGTGATTCTTGTACAGACAATTAATATACAGGATTTAGGTTCGGTGATTGTAAATAAAAGTAGGTTAGGTTTGCAAGTAGGTATTAATCAAGTGGTACTAAACAATACGGGTGGAACATTTAGGTAACGTAACCGATAATACAGGTAGGTCAAAGTTAAAAACGTGGATTCGCCATGACGTTATGGGTTCTCCTGAACTGGTACTAGCAAATCAGCGTTCAGGATTTCGGTAAAGTCATTGTAAGTTGGATGACTTCATTTCCGGTGTATTAAATTCAGTTTGAAGGAAAAATAAAGACAGAAGCTGGATATAGACTACATCAGAAACAAAGAAGAACATTTGTATCTGTCCATATTTACATTATAAAGATGTTATGAGTGTTTGATAAACAAAAAAATATTCTATTTTCCTTAAATCATCATTTGTTGGTTACTTCAATTTTTACAATTATAACTTTTCTCTTCTAATTTCACCGCCGAAAATCAAGGTTAATTTACCAGTTTAATATATTAAAATAATTTCTCAGGTTTGCTGATTGGATTTATTTGAGCTGTGCAGAAATAATGTTGGTAGCAGGATCCCTAGAGAGTGTGGCTAAAAATGGAGAGCTCCCTGACGGGCAAAGAAGAAAACTGGACAAAATCGTTCCTTATGAAAACTTCAAAATGCATGGACATGATATTCTTCTACTGAAGGTATGAGCTTATTTCAATCACTTTATTTTGTTTATTTTTTCTCCCTGCTTCCGTCATATAGATACAATGAAGATCTAAAAGATAAGTACATTAATGTTAGCAAAATAGTAAAAAAATATTTTTACTAATAAACGTGGAAATAGTCCAACATTAGACCGCAAGTTTCTGGCTAAACGAAAGTAAGATTTTCTAACTATATGTGTTTGTAAAATTTCAAAATTATAAAACATATTACAATTTAGGATTTTTTGGATTTCTGTACTTCTACATATCGTATTAGATGTTTTCTTTATGTTCGAATACGTCACAGGTGTCCCTGTGGGATTTATTATAACAAAAATTTAAAAAAATAGAATATGGTGTGTTGGCACTTATTTTGAAATTATGTGTTCTTGTGGAAAAAGAAGTTTTTTTTTTGTTTCCTTTCATGACAATTTCACACTAAGCCCATCATTGTAATTTTTCTTTATAATATGATAAATCTCGTATGGAGTTACCCTGTAGCACATTCAATAAATTAATGTCATTGCATTTCAATAATTAAAGAAAAGTAGAAACGACGCGCTGCTATTAGAATCATTATTTTTACGATTTATTCCCAGCACCTATCAACATTTTAGCACGTTAAATGTACAGTTTATGTGAAACGCAATATCATTACACTTAATGATTTGAAATACGTCAAGAATGTACATACAGGATTTACGTACGTACGTACGTATGAAGAGAACTGGAAAAACAGTGCCTTGAGTCACCACCACAATTAACCGCAGTCATGAACAATTAACCGCTACAATATTTATCACTTGAACAGTTACACGTCTCACTTTCCTCCTTAAGAGGACGCCGCGAGTAATCCGGATAGGACAAAATATACACTCAGTGTTCACACTCGATGGAGTAATGTTCCCCAGGAAAGAGGAATGTTCTATTATTCTCATAGACTAATGGTAATAGAGCGGTACACAGATAAAATCCATTGCCTCGTGAAAAAATATCTAGTGTATTGACTTAATTAAAGATTATTATACTGCTGAGAAACACTGCCTTTTGTTAATGTTATCTTAATGCAAAGGAATACGTACAGTGAAAGACTGCTTATATTATCAAGAAAGGTAGCTGAATGCACACAATTGTCCTCAGCGTAAAATATAGGAATACTAATATGTACCTATTTAACAATAGAGAAGAATGTACGTAAATAATGTGCAAATGAGATACTATATTACTTTTCCAGGTACTTCACAGAGGACCATATTTAAACTTCTTGGTCATTCTGGACATAAGTAAACTTCTTTTGTGTCAACACTACACTGTGCTAAAGCAATCAGCAATTTCAAGGTGTAAAGTTTTTAAAATAAGTACGTATTAAATTTATAAAGAATATTACAGTAACCACAATTTACTAACCACTTAGTAAAGGTTGAACACCTTGGTACTTGATAATTATATGGATAGAGCTGTTTTAAGACAACTAATCTTACAGAGTTGCCTTACTTGTAGTTGAAACCCAAAGTTATGGATCTCAGTTGGCTACAACCCGTTTAGTATCGCATACATTACAATGCCTAAATGACAGCAAACATTTTATACCGAACTATTATATACTGGAATATCATAAGAAGAACTACTGTAATTTTAATGACAGTATCCTTTATAAACATTAATTTCAATGAAAACACAAATTACTTTAATTATTTACGATAACATGTGATACTGAAATATTATTTCGTTTATACGAGAACGTTACTGAAGTATGTTCTGCTTCCCCACGTGCACTGGGTAATCTCACATAAATACCAATATGTAAATAATATGCAATAATTTAACCATACAACACGATGGTTACATAAATACTATTCGTAAAGGGCCCAGCGCTTAGGTAAAGTGGTTATTATTATATATATATATATATATATATATATATATATATATATTCTTTTCTCTCAGGCTTACGACTCGGAAATAACTTCGTATGCTAGAACTTTAATTATAATATTCCTCTGAAATTCACCTATGGTTTTGTCATTACTCTGCACGTAGTTCGATTTAGTTAGGTTATTTTTATATACAAAGTGTTGGAAAGACACAGTCTCGTCTGACTATGGATAGTTTAAATGAGGTTCTATTGTATGATATATTCAAGGAAGGACGACTCGTGTAAGACACACTTGGATGCTAATATTGGCACCTAAAAATATTTGGGCAAGTACTTAGAGTTTACCGCTATCCACACGGACAGAGATTATTTTCCGTACACTTATATGAATATTGCGATATACTACTGGATTTAAACACTTTGCGTTCCGAAATAACAGGTATACGGAACCTATTCTTCAAGCTACTCCTACATATAACCACTGTGTACAATTTTTAGCGAATATCGGTACCGGTAACTTATGTTACGATATATCAAGTACAATCTTCGTACCTTTGTATTATTTACAAGGAAAGTATAGTTACTAGCGTGCACGGTTATCAACCAATACTTTATAATTATTTTAGGTTTAAGTCTCACTAGCAATATAACTAGCTATTTACGCAACGCAGTTATTGTAAATTTATTCAGAGAACACGAAAAGACCGGAAGAAACAGTGTATGTCATACGACTGATTCCAGAACATTCCCGACACTTGAATAGTAATGATTCACTGTGCACTTAATAAAATTTCCGTTGTGATCTTATACTCTCACTCCGAAATGCGTAGTAGTTTTGTCATACCTTCAATTATTCATAGGTTTTAGCTTCATGCACACGTATTGCTAAAAGAATGGAAAACTATTACCTTATTCCAGGTATTCCTTTCGTCCTTCGATCTGAACATGAGGTAGGCACATTACCTTATTACGGTTCATTACCGGAGATCCAAAGATAAATATTGTTTTTTTTTCACCACAAATGTCCATTATATTTGATTCAACGTCAATACGACGAATCTTGTAGCTACAAACTGTATAACAAGAAGATTTTGTCTCCATATACTTCCTGGCTGCATCCATACAGTCCTTTCTGTAACGATCTGTATACAAAATAATGCGGTGTTGCCACTTCGACAGTGGATGCTCATTTTCATCCGGGCTCCCGTGCGACAGAGCAGTATGAGGCTTGGCGTCACCTTTTTCACGATGTCAAATCCTGGTTGAATGTTCATGCACGGGTAGGCGACCGTAACATTTGCCCATTTTATTGATTTAACAGGAGAGCACATTAACAGTTCAGAATTACTGTTGAGAAAATCAAAACATCATATAAAGATTTCCTTGTAAAGATTGACTATTAACGCTATATTCATGCGTGATAGCTTGTTGAAAAATTCCCTGTCTAAATTTGGACAAGAATGGAACAAAAGCGTGTACCTTCCTTGTGGTCCTCACATATATTACATGAAGCACATTGTTGCCGTACCTTGTTTTTCTTAAGATATATGAAGCGTATGTAATAACAACGACGTATGCGCCGATCTTCGGTTTCGAGATAAATGCACGTAAAGTTTTTCAATATTGTGTCTCGGCATGTAATACACTCTTCCTGTTTGAACTGAAATTTTACTCGTATTTTAGAGGTATAAACAAATGTTAGTCGCAATGATTACAGCGAACTGTTCTTAGAATGTTAACACACAAAAGTAAAAATGGACACGTTGGGTCATACGTCGTTGATATTCTAGAGGTTTGATATGCGCTATGAGCTCATCTCAAATATATTCGAAGGAATAGTGTCTTTTAATTCGAGTTTGAATCCAATGATAACATCTAATAAGTTGTAAAAGTATGTCTCAGAAAACATGTTTTTCTCAAGATTTCTCTTTGTAAGATATTCGCAACGTCATCAACAAAATCACGTTGAATCCCACAGACTTTATATTACATATTGACAAAAGACACTTTTAATTTTCAGCATATGTAATGGCCACGAGTTAATGCTGGCTTCCGAAGACCCAAATATTTTCAATATTTATGTAGTCTCATATCAAAATATGGGAACTATCACATTTAGTGCAAAATCGGAACCTGACTGTCAGTTCTTATTTCCATATATATATATATGTGTGTGTGTGTGTGTGTGTGACAGGCGCGTCACATGGAGAGGCTCTCCCGATCATCATGATAGATGTGGCTACGACACTGGGTGTAAATTTAACTGTGATTATTGTAGTGTGACGTCATCTTGTCCTTGCCGTATGATAATGCTTAAAACTAAACCGGAAGCGCGTAGCAAGAAGTCAGGAGTTGTGACGTCAGAACGTGTGGAAGGAAGATTGCGTTATCACAGAAAAACACTAGGACTCAAAAATTCTATATCGCACCAATAATAGAGTGTCATCACTTAATCTAGCCGGAAAAGGTATTCTGGTAATGTATGGTGCGGAAGAGAGTAAAAAGCATTGCTGACAAGTGAATGATTTTATAACGTCGACAAATGTACTGCTCCCAGTAAGTTTGCAAGCAAGGCTGTCAACGAGGCACATGGCCTGGGTACCGGGTCGATAATCAAATCTTCGCATTAGAAGACACGTGAAACCTTGTTATTGTATCGAGGAACGTACATGCATCGAAAGTAAGTGTTTTTCCCTATGGTAATTCCGAGAGGAAGAAAAAATTAACTAGGTTCGTTCCGAGAATTAAGTACTCAGTTACAGTTCATACCGAACATACCAAAGGGACTGCCGGTTTTGAACGTAATTTTTGATCTCGTACACGCAGTAAGTATTCTAGACTATAAGTAGACACAATCTTGAACATTGAATAGTTTCAGTTTTTAATGTACAAGGCTGTCGTACATAATATTATGTATAAAGGAGGGTCAGCTAGCTGCACCTTGCACACACTATTGATCTCCCAAGAATCATTCGCGTGTTGATGAACATAGTCAAACAAGAGATTTAAATTAATTGGCGCATTTCCAATTGATATTGGCAGTGACGTGCTGTATATTATTTGTGTCATTAATTAGGCATTACCTATCATTTTTGCAAGTCTATTGTAGTGCCGCAATTACAAATGGGTTGTCAGACGGAAAATAAAATATAATCGTCGTAATTGAAATCAATACATATAATAGTTCTTAGAGGCTCTTGGAAGTATATCGTAAGTCCTAGTAATAGGTTAGCTTCTGTCAGTTCATAGTTAATGAGACCGTGGAAGAAGATTATTGACATAGTATAAATCATACATTCAGTTCTACTTCCTACTTCGCATAAGAATATTTTGTCGATGTGTGGAAACTAAACGTAGATTTGAAGTTTCTCGATAAAAGGTTTATAACCGGAACCTAACTTGTCAATTTATAAAAACACATTCTGCTAAAAGAGGTTGCTTAGTTATTTCATAAGTTATACAGTATGTCACATGAATAAGTTTATATTGCCCAAGACGTGTCAGTTGAGCGTGTCTTGTCGCGATCCTCACGTATTTCTATCTAAGGAAGTTCAATTAGCGCTGTATATTAAGATAGGCCCATTGTAACCTGCCATCGAAGGAAAAAAAATGTATGTGAGAATTGATAATGTCAAGGCCAGTGAGTATTTGACGAGGTGGTAGGTATTCTTCACGCATACGTACTATGTGATAAATGCGATGGAAATATAAAAATAGCGGTGTGTACGCAAACAAGTAGTAAAACGCCTGAATAAGAATATATAATAATTTTCAGAAATAATAGGTTTGTAAATGTTAGTGTTGCTGTCCTTACGGTGATTCTTAATTATGATAATGGAGTATTATGCCAAGTACGCATAGAAAATTATATAAATATCACCGACGTTGAAAGCATTTTTGTAATTCAAACCAGAGATATAGAACTTATTGATTGGTTTGTGACCAAAACGGCGTGACATAACCCAAATAATAACTAGGCTTAGGCGCTAAAAGGGCATTGTGTATGATTCAAGTATTGATTATACCTAACTGAAATCTCTAAAATCTTAAGGTAATTGTAGGTGGAGTTTCAAGCAAGTTTGACTGTTTTAATTACCATTCTCTCTCATTTATGGTGGACATTCTCTTTCGTTGAAAGTGACTTTTCTCTCGGAAGTTGTTACTAATAGTCGCATTTGCGTAGAATTAACCTCGCAATTGTCCTTGGATGTAGGGAACTCCTCTATCAAGGACTACGTTAAGTTTAATGAGTGATCTGGTACATGCGCCAAGTAGTCCAAGTGAGATTAGAGGAAATTGGATCCAAACAGTTAAAATAAATAAAAATAATAAGTGATTTTAATCAAAGTATTGTTTATTCGTTTTTATATGTATAATACATGTTAGTATAGTAAATTTAAGAGGAATATAGGCCTCAAATCTTCAAGTTTGATGGTAACCATACATTGACCAATTGTTGTATTAATTGGGTTGAAGAAACCTTCTATGACTGGTGTGTGAGTTGTCTTTTTTTTTCTTTGCAAACGGTGATTTTGCCTGTTAAGGAAGAAGTAACGTAACATAAAAAATTGAGAAACTGAAAAAGATTAATTGCACCATGTATGTAATATATTCAAAGTTTATATCCACATATCATGTTGTATATCAGTTCAAGTGTTTTGCTGTATAAGAGAGCAGCAAGAAATAAAACTGTGTAATATCCGTAATATTAGGTTTTCCGATTCGACACTGTCATTGTAGAGTTGCCTATTGATAACTTTAAGTTCCATGATATATTTTTTTTCTATAGTGTTATTTACATTGTGTACTAATATCATATTTCTTCCAGCACAGATTTTAAATCAGTTTTGTCAGGTAGAATGATGTGAGATTTATAATTTCGGACGTAGTAGGCATCGTCAGAGGTCGAAATCGTGTTTTCAAGCGCATTGTTTGTAGAGAGTAGCTCGTCAGGTGGTTGCTTCCTTGGAAGGCAATATTTTTGTCGTTGAGTATCTTCAGTGGCTAAAGGTGGCAGGCATAGCGTATATATATATATATATATATATTATTCGTAGATACATAATTATTCGAATTAAAAATAATTGATATGGCCTGGCAATAATTTCATAGCTTTGTGTAACAGCATAAAAAAGCGAATGTTGGTTGTCATGCTATAGTTGTGAAATATAATCATGTAAATGAATCAGATTGTTATATTACGTCATAGAATATAGTGTTATATGGCCTTTTTGCAAAAAATATATCTTTTAGAGACGATATAAAGTTGTAGTAAGGAAACTCATTACATCCACATCCACGGAAATAAGAAAGAACTAAAATAATATTTTGCAAGACATGCATTTACTTTCTGATCACAATTGCACCTTCTACAAGGGACACTCACTAAATGACAGAGCACAACTTTGATCAAAATTCTTATATAGTTTCAGTGTCTCGGAAAACTTTCATAGCCAAAATTATAGCTATGGTGAAAAATAACGACAAGTTGACTCGAAAAGGGTAAAATCTAGAGAGCAAATATATCTAATATAACGTAAGAAGCACGAGTTCTCCTATATATATGAGAACAAGTTGCTTTTAGTGAATACTGGACATGAGGCGATTCATGATAGAGGATATTACAACAACACCCACCATCTTGAAAGCGGTCATCTTTACTCTGCTTGAAATTAACTGTTTAAATAGTAAGTGTGCATGTGACATATCAGTCTGTGATAGAATGTTTCAAGAAGCTCAATGAGAATGTTACTTTTGTCATCACTCTAACCCTGTAGGACAAAATGACATGCGGTATTTGCTGGAGAATTCCTGAGACTAGTTCTGTGGAATCGTTTATAAATCCCATAACTCTCACTGAAGCTGTTCCTCAAGGAAAGTAAGTTCTCCTGTCCATAGTAATAACAGTGTGTGGACTGTTTAGTTCAATTTTTTTTCACACACATTATTACTTACAAGTACAACGATTTGAGGGATGACGTAAGACTTGTTTAGTATTACATTCGTGCCCTCATCTCATTTCTTCTATTTTGAGGGATATGGGTTTCACGGACGGTGAAGAGAAATATGAATATAAATATGTGCCAAGGATCGAAAAACAAACGGACGCAGAAATGGTACCAGAAGATTGGAAAGTATGTTTCGAGTCCATATGAGTTTCAATTAAATTTCATTTGACATTTACAAAGATAGTAATTTGCGATGTTAATTTTGGTTCTGCAGTTTAAAAGCAAACATTTGTCTCATTAATTGAGGAATGCTTTGTCATACATAATTGGAGGTATCCCGCAACTTATTTACTCACTCATTGGATTTCTTGGAACATACCAGCACACATTGGTATATCACATGACCCATTTATTATTTACAAATTTTGACGCTGAGTGAAGATGGCAGTTTCATGATGTTGGATATATCGTCATACCTATAGCGTGTATTGCCTTCTGTACAGTATCCATTAATAACCATTTCCCTTATTCTATATTCGATGTACTTGCTCTCTGTGTTCTCTATATCTTGGATTCTCTTGTCGTCATTTGTTAAATATAGCAGCTATAATGTCCGCTGTTAATGTTTAACTAGGAATCTCATCATATGAAATTTCATCTAATTGCTCTGTCACTTTGTGAACACTGGAGCAAAAAATGGTGTAATTCGCATGCTTGAATTGAAACTTCAGAAACCGATCCAATTTATTTTCTGCTTGATACATTTCGATGAGTTGCCATTACGACACTTATTTCAGTCAATAGACGGTAGGCCGTCTGGTCCCATGTCTTACACCGGAGACAAAGAACGCAATCTGAAAAGATGCGAAAAACTTCCACTTGTTCCTTTTAATAGTATTGAATGCGTCTTGCCAGACATTGATCCCGCCATCCTAAGCTCTGCTGAGAAACTTATTAGGCATTTGCACCACCATTAGTTCAGGTGTTTGTTCTTCAGATCTAGCTAAGTGTGAACTGGGAACGTTGAATTTGGCCCGCTGGCTAAGAACTGCCAATCGAATACTGAGGTTGTATGTATTTACATCAACGCACCATCATGATTCCACATTAATATTCATCAGTCCATAAAGGACTTATGTGGCATTTCAGCAGCTAATCTCAGTACGTGCCTAAGAAGTATCGTGACATAATCGAACCAGTAATTTCTCGCAACGCTTAATTTTCACCTCCAGAAAACATGCCTTTGGCTATGTGAACAGATGAATGATGCCATATTATGGCCCTTGCAGCTCGGAGGATTATCAAGGCACGAGAAATTGGTCCAGATGGAATTTGTGCTCGCAGATTCGTTATTCTGCTGTTAACTTTGAAGCTACATTCTACGTAGATCTCATTGACTAGCAAGCTTGTTATTTGACATCTCCAGTTCTCAGAGATATCAGTTGTCATGAACTTCTGAAGATGATAGAGGTGTGTCAATGGATGGCTCGGACTTTATTAAATTTCCTTTACACACACACACAATTGAGCGGATGGTGAAACTAGTCACTAAAGCCACTGGAAAATTGGACTACCGAAGAGGGATGGATTTAGTAGAACAACACTAGAATCCAGAAAAGTCATGTCGAAATTTGAGTCCAAAAAGATTACTTGCAATAATGTTTTTGTAACTTGTGTACTTGAAAGATGGAATGAAGTTTCTGTTCGCATTAAAATGACGTAAGTGTAACGAGTATTTATTTAAAATTTTCCCTTCAATTTCCAAAATTCGGTGCCGTAGAGGTGGAAGAAAGTATTAATCTATAATTCTACAATTTTGTACGGATGCTGTTGTTAAAAAATAGTAACTTTTAAACATTACCGCAAACCGATCAACGAAATCTCTGATTATTTATTAACGTTTGTATTTTAAGGATTATGAGTCCAATATTCGAAACTTTCGGTTTAT
Organism: Lepisma saccharinum; assembly: GCA_022664845.1. NCBI lineage: Eukaryota > Metazoa > Arthropoda > Insecta > Zygentoma > Lepismatidae > Lepisma > Lepisma saccharinum. Next base: position 2,060 of record JAGDQP010003514.1, on the reverse strand, counting down.
TTCTATTTTTTCGAGCCTCCCTAATATAATATTTGCACACACAAATATGAGGTTTATGATTGATCATGTTATTGTAAGATTTGATGATATGTATATCAGGATTTGATAACATTTTATTTTATCCTGCGACACCCTTAACTATGTCTTCTTGTCGGGGCTCCACATAAGTATGTTACGCGTTTATAATAAAAAGTTTCTGTTTAATTTTGGCTGAAATATTATCCTAAAATCTGCGCACTGACGCACAAACAATAGTATATGAAATACAGTTAATGAGTTTGCAAAAAGTGTGTAAATGTTATTATTTTAGTGTGAATCTCTAATGTGATCTACTAACGGAATAGCCTAAGAGCGGGGTCGAACAGAATGTAAAGTTGATGCAACAGCAGCTGGAATAATAAAGCACTGGAAAATATTACGCAGATAACGACATATATACATGTTACAGTTTCACAAGATCTAATATTGTTGCTATTAGCAGCCACAGGTAGAACAACGTACCAGCATCTGGTTATGGAGTAAATCTTGGAATGTGAGTTACAGAAACACTTTAGAAAATGTTACAAGTGTATCAATCATAATGCTTGTCTCAAGCAGAAGTTCGGTAACAATGGTAAGTTTGGTAACGGTTGTTCAAAGAAGACCAAATAAGCAGGGCAGTGATTTTGTAGGTATACATGTAATAGCATGAACAAATGATATCATTAACTGTATTCCTGGAATTATTCGTCAGGAAATTATCGTCAGTGGCAAAATATGTATCAACTTTACATTAAACGTATCACCTGTTGATTTACTTATTTGGTGTGTTTGTGCGTGGTTGCACGGTTCCGAAGAACGTTATGACAGAAAAACAAGAGAAAAGAGTCTCTTTCCAGCTGATCTTATCGACACTAATGATGCAGGTCTGAACATTATGAATGAAACCATTAAAAGAGATGTATTATTTGCAGCCTCTAAACTCCCCAAACAAAGCGTCAATTAGAGAATTTTAAGTCACAAAATTTCTTCAAGACAGACATTCCACATGAAAGGCTAGTAAGCTAGCGTTGCTGATATATTTTATATTCAGTGTGTTGTTACCACAACTACGTAGAATGAGACCAAATATCTTCATCAAACAGTCCGACTTTAGAAAACAAACTCTATAATTCTGGAACGCAATAACCATACCAGGCATTGCTCTATGCTGGTGACTAAATATATGTCCTAATACAATGCCACAATCGTCATATTATACCAATCTACAAACACCTAATTATGACGCCTTCACGCAGAAGAATCTTCTGATGAGACGCAAAGCTGCGAAACTAGAAGAGCTTGAGTCTACTATACGTCATGACCTGAGGTGATCACCAAATTATATTATCAACATTCAAAATGTAAAGTAGAAAAAAAAACTATATATTTCCAAGGTGGTATGTAACATAATGCCCACTGACAAGGGATTCTGTGATCATATCTCGGAACTATTTATCATATTATGTGTATGAAAATATATTATGCTTAACATAGGGATGTATATGTAAATTCGTACGTGTCTTTCTTTGCTTTGGAAATGGTGTGTGAGGATTACTTGGGAATCGACTATCATGAAACGTTTGAACTACCGTTAAGTTTAAAGTTTTGTGGCTCAGTTAAAGAAGAGAATGTTAGTGTACTTTGTTCGTTTAGTTCGAAACTGACAATAACTCAATAGCAGCATCCTTGATTTATGATGTGTAATTTATATGAAGAATCTAATAAACACATTTCAAGTTTTTCGATTATAAAAACAGCAAGGTAAATTAAACAATTCTTTAAAATTCGTTAATCTCTGCAACGAAACTGCAGTAAAATATTTACCGTATGTTTTCGCCTCCTCCTCTATACATATCCCGAGGCCCCTCTACCTGATAATAAATCATTCCTGGACTAGGATTTAGTACTTAATGTTATAGACTAGTGCCACAGATAGCAACAGTTCGGGAGCAGGACAGAACGTATAACCGTCAGAACGTATAACTCAAAAATACGTCAGAACGTATACAAAATGCGACAAATCGTATAAACACTGAAAC
>JAGDQP010003513.1:58689-93232 GCA_022664845.1 Lepisma saccharinum | reverse complement strand
AGTTCTTATTTGATCAGTTGTTAATTCTGTCTCTGATTGCTGTAGAGACCACGTGATAAATTTTAATCGGCAAATGCTAACTTATAGGTGGGGCATAAGACTGGAAATTCAATTCAAACATAATACAAACTCTGTAATAATAATACAAAATATTACATGTAATCTACATTTTCTGAGAGACACAAGGAGGGGACCGAGGGAAAATTTAGGGGGCACGTTCCCCCTGGCGCCGTCCTTGGTAACAGCCTATTCAATTTTACAATTTCAAATATCCAGGTGGGGCACGGCAATGAATGTCCCCCTCTCTCTTTTCCATTGCAGGCGTCCATGGATAGTATCCACTGGACTGGATACGCATTTGATTAGTATACAAATTGAGCTAGTACTTAATTGTTTCCACCGTTTCGGTCTGCAACTCTGTTCTTTCTTCATCTTTCTTTCTTTTAAATTTTACTACCTCAAACAATGTTTGTTGTCGCTTCATCACCGTCTAAACTTAACTCACTCAAATCAAAATAAGAAATGTTAAGAACTTGAATGACGAACATATTCCCAGCCACCCACTACTACCCACTGTTCCACGTAGATTGGCAGTTTATGCGCTACAATCAAAATAAGTTTACTCTAGTGGATTAAATGTGAACGGCTGAGCTAATAATAAAATAAAACATTTAAATATATATATATATATATATATTCTTTTTTTTGAACAGTGTATATATATATTTTTCCTTTACCAAAACAATTGTTTACATCAGCGTTTCTCAACCTCATTCATGCCGCGACTCCCTTTTACAATGACTTCCGGCCGGCGACCCCCAAAAGTAATTTTCTTCTTTATAATAAGCAGTTCGATTCCCATTGTATCAAATATAACAACCTCCTGAGTCCTGAAGGCTTCAACTTTCTCTTTCTCTCTCTCTCTCTCTCTCACACACACACACATACATATATACATACATACATACATACACACACACACACACACACACACACATATATATATATATATATATATATATATATATATATATATATATATATTATATAAATTATACATACACCACTACAGTCAATAATTTTGTGGACTGGACGCAGTGTGGCGCTAGTCGTGTACTACAGCTGAGACGTGAGTCCTGGAGAAATGTGGAAGGAAGTTCGTCTCTCGACCCAGCAAGAGGCAGGTGTATGCATAGAGTGTGAAAGAAGTTGAATGCACCGCAGCGGACTTGGAGAATGTCGCAGTTTGAGCGGGCAAACATCAAGTTCTGCCAAAACACTAGGCAAATCCGCAACAGAAACGTTGCAGATGATCAGCCAAGTGTACGGTGACAACGCCCTGGGCCGCAGTGTTGTGTTTAAGTGGCACCAACGTTTTGCGGAGGGGAGAAACAGTTTAGAGGATGATGAACGTACTGGTCGGCCAACAACCTTCCGAACTGAACGCAAGATCGAAGAGGTTGCAACGGTCGTCCGCGCTAACCGTTCCCAATCGGTAGATGACATCGCATCAGCAGTACGGATCAGCTATGGTGTCACAAAATTCTGACGATGACTTAAACATGTCGCGTATCACCCAACACAGTGTACCACGCATTCTGACACAAGACCAACGTAAAGACTGGATGACCATTTGCGGTGACCTGATCAGTAGTGCTGACGCTGATGGAACGTTCCTGAACCGGATAATAATAGAATAAGAGGCATGTTTCCTGTACGATCCACAACTAACGAGGCAAGCAGCCACCTGGAAATCGCCATCATCTCCAAAGCGCAAAAACCCGAGACAAGACAAGTCACAAGGGAAAGTAATACCTGAACTGTTTTTCCACTCGCAGGGAATTGCCCACATGGAATGCATACCACAATGAGCAACTGTCAACAAGACGCGCTACAAGGAGATCCTTCGCCGCCTACGCGAGTCAATACGCCGTAAGCATCCTGAACTTTGGCTCAGGAAGAAATGGATATTGCTGCACGACAACGCTCCTGCACATCGCTGTCCTTGTCCAGGAGGAGCTGGCAAGGCGGCAGATCACCGTTTTGCCACATCCTCCTTAGTCACCTGATCTCGCACCTTGCGATTTCGATCTCTTTCCCCGGTTGAAAGATAAGTTACGTGGACGTCGCTTTCATTCAGACGTGCATCGCTGCCAACGGCGACTATTATAAAGGTCAGTGTTGATCTGTGTAAGTGTCTGTGTGGACGTTTACGCCGAGCACAGCAACCACGACGACATCTGGGTTCTACTGGTTGCCTATATTCTAGGTGCCAGTCCACGAATTTATTGACTGTACTGGTATATATATATATATATATATATATATATATATATATATATATAAACCCGTGTAACTGAGAAACAGACCTGTAAAAATAAAAGTTTTCAAGATATTTCCATGGAATTTTCTACAGTTGCTCACAAAACCCTGACGTTTTAACACAGTGAAAATAATTTTCCAAAAATTAAATTTTAATCCTCCGTTTGGGGGCTTCAAAACTGAACCTCTTATGGGAATTCAGAGGAACACGTTTCCTTGTCGAATCTGATTAATTACCAAAATATTTACTCAGATGGTGATTCCTGTCAATAAATATTGTGTCATATCTCGATCTGGAGCTGCAATATTTAATAAATAGAAATCACCGTCTGACTTATTCTTGGTAATTAATAAATTTAGACAAGGAAAAGTGCTCCTCTGAATTAACATAGATATTTCCACAAGTTATGTTTACTTTTGAATTTGAACCCTCAAAACGGCAGTTAAAATTTAGTTTTGGATAATTATTTTCACAGTGTTAAAACATCATGATTTTGTGAGCAATTCTAGTACATTTCATGGAAATATCTTGAAAACCTTAGTTTTTACACAACTGTTTCTCAGTTACACGAATTACTAAAGAGTGTGTATTAAACATGTGGTATTTAGGACAAGGATGGGCACCTAACTTTTAACGTAGAACTGAAAATGACCTGATAATGTGTATGACGAAACTTGAACATAATGTTTTGAAATTGGTCAAATCAAGAGAGGCTCAGATTTCGCGCTAATCTAGTAAACTTATGCAATCTTTTAATTCTATTTTTCTTTTTTAATTTTGTGCAGCATGTGGTTTTCATTTGAAAACATGACGGTGTATTTGCTGGATTTGATAATAAATATCCTAATTATATTACCGAAAAACTACTCAACAAATTACATTATCTTTAGTAATTATAAAAACAAGCGAAATGAAATTTCTTCTTTGAAATGTATTTAGGTTTAACCTACAAAACTTTAGTTCAATGTATTTTTTCACACCGTCCGGTATTTTACCGGACGGTTCGGTTTTTACCTACTTGTCCGGTACAACCTCAAAACCGGACGTTAAATGTCCGGTAATTTTTCCTCTTACTAGTCCTATTCTCTGTTCTATTCATATTATTTTTTTAATTCCCTGGAGAGTAGATTTAGTTGAATCTGGATTCTAAAATGAACCGGTTGATCACGGCCCTAGCGCAATTTCACTCCGCAACGAATTTGTTGTTCCGTCGCAGTGATGTTATCGTTTGCAAGGTGGCAGTGATGCCAATTTAGCCTATTTTTGGCTAAATCTAGGATATTTGGAGAGGCTTTTCGCAATACAAATATACGAAATGCTTATACCCTTAAATATAGCTTATTTTAAGAAACTCTTGCCATTTTTGGCCTTTTTTATTAGCCATTAAATTATTTCTAAAAATACTTTTTTCTTTGAAAATAAAGTGTAAACTTGAAAAATAAACCTATCTGTCATTATCGTATTAATTGATTTATCAAGACAGAGAATGTTTTATTACGCAACAAACCCTTGTTTTTTATTCTTTTCTCTCTCCCCACCACACAGATTTAGAGCTACTCAACAATACTTGTCAACTCAGATTCTAATTTTATAATCGTGATGGGCCGAAGTCCAAAGTTACTAGACTGGCCTATATAAAAATAAAGTTTACCAAATTTTTGCTAGTAGTCCCTGAGTCGAAAGTTGTCGACAGACGGACAAAAAGGGGATATAAGATTGTATATAGTAAGAATTAGACACAGTAAAGTTATTTATTTTTACATATTAAGCTATGCTAGGATTGTTGAAATAACATTTTAGTCTGATAGCACGGCTTATTTGAAATGCCAATGTGCTTATTTCAGTTTAAGATTCGCATTACGTTATTTGAAAGTAGCGCCTACCGCGAACACACTCCACTCTTTTCCTTTTGCTTTAATGTATGGACGTGCAGCTGTAACCCATACCTATAAATTGGTTTTTTAATCAGTCAAGGGTATATTGTAAACTAACTGACTCGTGTGGCTGTGGAGTTCGGTAAATGTTATTTTCAATTTCTTTGTATTTGATTATTTCCTTGTACAAAAGTTCACAATAAGTGCAATTTTTGTCACGTACAGTACACTGTTAAAAATTTTGTTAATGTTTCTAGGAATACTAAGAGAAGTTTCGCAGAATGTTTAGTATTTCATGTTGTTTCACTGTAATGGAGGAAAACTCACACACTTTTCGTATGATTATCTAATATTTGTCGTTTTCAGTTCTGCACATGAATGAGAAAATTGTTTCTTATAGTAGCTGTACATGCAATGTTGATCAAGCGTTTGCTGCCGCCATTTTGTCAGTTCTTATTTTGGTAGAAAGGGGAAATATTTTGAGTCAATGGGAATACCAAACCCAAACTGATAATTACAAAAATGATTAAAACGTGGCGTAATTCGTAGGATCGACTTAGTTTATATCTTTGGGATTCAGCTAACTCAATTCTACCACTCTATATTGTTTTCTTTTAACTGGAAATTTAGAGCAGTCAGTACGACGCTGGACTTTTGACTAAAGAACCAATGTTCAAATCATTAGACTTCTATTCTCAACATTAATGAGAACTGTATGATGGATGCCTTTTATTGGCCAAATTACTGAAAATTCCCCGGTTGCCTAGCTTTTCTCAGGAATGTTTCAGAAAATCTTGTACGTTCATTTATTTCTATAAATCTGGTAGAAAATTTCGACTAAAATGTACTTTTTTTTTTTCATTTTTAACGTAACAGTTATTCAGTCAATTTAAAGAATTTAGAAACAGCAAAATTTAAATGTTACGTATTCCCATTTCACATTTTGTGGTATACTAGAGATCCGTTTCCACAGCATATAGTTTTTTTGTGTGTCTCAATATTGGTATTCTATATATCCTAATTAAAACTTTATATAGTACAGTAAAATTAGACAAGAAAACACCAAAACCCGGAAATCCAAAAAAACGAAGGTTTAACTGTTCCAAACTACTTATTACACTTTACTCTAAGAGTGGTAAAAAGTCTCCCCAGTAATACTGTCGGGTTTGGGAGAAGGGAAAGGGGTCAGAAAAGTTCGTTTTCTCAGTTTTCTGTAGTCAATGCTCATTTGTTAAAGATACAGTTACATTTTGGCTCCCTATATGTCTCTAAGTTATCAAAGCTCAATATTTCCTCTGCATGGTCTTATTCTTGAGTCAGTGTGCACAAATATTTTAGAAATTAGTGTTTTAAAAAATTATATCTGATAATTTCTTCCATATTTATATTATTTCTTACTTTTAGAATCCTTTTTCTGTTAATTTACTACACTTTCCAAAGAATGAAATTCTGATATAAAAAGGTAAGTGCATAAAGCCTTATCAGTGGTGTTAGTTGTGTTGTAACGGCTTTGACTTGTGTTATGTGTAATTGCAGTAGACATTAATTATTACTGTCTATTGCAGTATGAGTTGTGTATTACAACCTTGCGTGGATAAAGGTGGTGAACGTATTCGGTTAACTCAAAAAGGGAGGGATAGAATAATAGAATGCAGTGAAATTAAGCAAGATGGAGTGAAGGATATCACCGAAAACAAAGAAGTGTTGGGTGTCGTAGACGCTACACTTTAAAACCCAAACCACCCTCAACAGCTTTAAATCCTGACCCTAGACAACCCCCCCGTTCTCCATTCGACTTCAAAACTCACTGTTTCTTATGTGGTCGCTCATGCGTCGATGTGTCGAAATGTAGATATCCATACCAAGAAGAATGGAGTGAGGTACAGACAATTGAGTTGATAAAAAGCATCCGTGCAGATGCAACAAGAAGAAACTGTGCATGGGGACAAGAAATGCTTCTCAGAATTAGCAATGTCATTGGACCTAGTCCAATGTGATGCAAGGCACCATAGGTATTGTTTATCAAGATTCAAGATTGGAGGCTCAAGTAAACCTGGGGAGCCAGCAACTAGAGGCGGATCAACAGCAGAATCTGCAAGAGCTTCAGCATTTGATAAATTATGTCAGTATTTAATTGAGAATGATGAATGCCAGTACACGTTGAAGGAATTACAAGAATTGTATAGCGATCTGAATCCTAATGTGGAATCATACGATGACCGCTATCTCAAGAAAAAATTGATGGTCCGTTTTGGCCCCAATATAAATGTAACAGATCTTCCAGGAAGAAGTGTCGTAATTTGGTTCAGTGGAGCTGCATCTAAAATCCTGTCAGACGTCTTGTACCAAAATCGGCAAATTGTTGAAAAAGATGAGGAACTGAGAGTGATCAAAACTGCAGCAGCAATAATTCGACGCACACTGAAATCTCAAGCTTATGATTGCTCGCAGTTTCCAACTCTTGAACAAATTCAAACGGGAAGTCCAGATCTGATTCCAGAATTACTGAAGACACTGATCTATGAAATCATTAAACCTGCCATTGAAACAGAAGATAAGAAAAAAGTTACCGAACGGAAAACAATCTCCATTGCTCATTCCATAATTGCAGTATCTCGGCCAAGATCATTTGTATGCCCTGTCCAATTTGGTATAACAGTGTTCCTCCACAGAAGATTTGGCTCCAGACTCTTAATTGACTTACTGGCAAATATGGGGTTCTGTGCTTCTTACAGCGAGGTATTGAAATTCGAAAGATCAGTTACTAGTAAGGACCAATTAAACATTTGACACCTGTGTACCTCGGAGAAATGTCAGAGCAGAGGAAATTGAACATAGTGGGTTAACGGAATTACAGATATACCAACGTTCAGATACAACTGGTTATACACCTATAACAGCGTTAGATTGGCAAGCAATGCAAATGAAACCTTTATCGGCTGTTACCGCTCACACCTTGGATATGTTTTGATTGTCTGGTATCTGGCTTAATGGATCATGTACCAACAGTAGGCCTAGTTGGAGTGGTTGTATGGAAAGGTGGTATGCTGCACAGCCATATGAAACATCAGCAGTTTTGGCTCTTCCATTCGTAAATTTAGCACCCTCAAATCCTTCGACCATTTACACCGTTCTCCTTTATGCTGCTCAGGAGGGTATTAAGCAGGGGCAGGCTTGCACAATGGTCACGTTTGATCAACCACTATATGCCAAGGCCAGGGAAATTGTAGCTAGTGCCCCTCCCAGCAGCTCTTTGAATTCACTGTTCATCCGCCTTGGAGGGTTTCTTCACCTTCTTCTTTCTTTTATAGGATCAGTGGGGCACATAATGGCTGGAAGTGGTTTGGAAGAGGTGTGGAGTCAAGTTTACGCAAAAAACAGCATTCCGCAAATGATGAATGGGAAAGCATATTCCAGATCTGTTCGTGCTCTGTTTCTAACACAAGAAGCTCTTGTGACTGTTTTTCTCGAGACACAGAATCCTGACGTAAACAAGGAAGAGTTAAAGGCACTCTACTCATCACTCACTTCTTGGGAAATAGGTCCTGATGAGATAGTGGGGTCTACTGCAGTCAAGAACTTGGTAAACACTTTGGAAAAGCAGCTGCAGAATTTCAAGGCACTTGGTAGAACACAAAACTTGTGGATTCAATTCATGGAAATGGTGAGTCATAGGATGTTCATAAAAGCAGAGAGAAGTGGAGATTTTTATCTCCATCTTCACTGCGTTCAGCAAATGCTACCTTTTCTCCATGCCACAAGACACTTGAATTATGCAAACTCGGCACATGTGTACCTCCAAGATTGCCTGCAGCTTTTAAGCACTTTACCCGAAGACGAGTTCGACAAATTTATCACCAAGGGGTTCTTCACCATCCGCCGAAGTGACAAATTTTGGTGCGGTGTTTGGAGCGATATGACCATCGAACAAGTGTTAATGCGAGCGATGAAAAGGAGTGGTCGTTTGACAAGTGGCAGAGGAATTACAGCATTAACGATCGCTACATGGGTAAAATCAATGCCTGCGAGCTCCAGGATTGTTGAGGTAGTTGAGAGATTTGCATCTGTTAATTCTGTTTCCTCAGAGCAGCACATAGAGTTACGTGATGCCAACCAGAAGCGAAATGCCAAGCACGTACAAGTTTTTATTACTTGGTTTCGACAGCATAATCCTTTTTCAAAACCTTCTCAGCTGTCTTCTCTCTCCACAGGTATATTGGCTGATTCAAATACAAATTGTGACGAGGCCCGTGATATTGGTCTTTCGGCAATAAGAGAGATCGAAGGGATAAAATTCAGTGAAATCCACTTGAAAAGAAAGTACACCGTCAAATCGTTAGCAGCTGTGACAAAATCTATCAGCATCCGAAATGACACCACTCATCTCAACCCCAACCAACTGCTTCACCGCATGGTTTGTAGTGCGAGAACAGAAGAACAGCTAGGGGAAATATTCAAATATGAACTATGTACATATCCTCCTTCACTGTTCGATGAAAGCGGTTTGATGAGGAAAGGCACCAAGTCGTCTTCAATCCTAAAAGTGCTACCAAATGGAGGAACCGATCCATCTCCTAGTGACGAAATGTCCCTGGGGGTATCATATGTTGTCGATGAAGGACATCTCCTACATCGTGTTGTTTGGCAACGCCCTGCAACGTTTCGAGTAATATGCCAACTTTATAGTGACTATGTTCTGTCCCATTACGGCAGAGCTACTCTAGTCTTCGATGGCTATAGGGAAGAATTCAATACAAAAGATGAGGAACATCTGCGAAGATCTCGCTCAGTTAGCAACGTAGATGTGAAAGTAGAAGACCCCATTCACGTCACCTTTGGGCAGAGTGAATTCCTTGCAAACCCGAACAATAAGGAACAACTAATATCCCTCCTGACATTACACTTGAAGGAAAAAGGATGCCAAGTGCTTCAAGCGCATGGGGACTCAGACACTTTGATTGTTTCGTCAGCTATCGCCGAAGCTCTAAAAGAGATGGAGGTTCGAGTAATAGGTGGTGACACTGACCTATTGGTTTAGTTAATTACTCTTGCTATTCCAGATTGCAACTTAAAGATGATTGTGCCTGGTAAAGAAAATCAGTCAAATAAAGTTCACAATATTCAAGCAATGCAGCATGAAATAGGGGACATGAAATATGTTTTATTGTGTGTTTATGCCTTTACAGGTTCTGATTCTGTGTCTTCAATATATCGGAAAGGTAAAATTGTCCCACTTAAAAGGGTTAAATGTGATGAGGAACTCAGAAAAAAATTACTTATTTTCAATGACCCTAAAGCACAGAGAGATGATATTGCTGCTGCTGGGCACGATTTTTTCCTGTCTTTATATGGATCCCATAAGACGCAAAATTTGGACAGTTTACGTCATCAGATATATTTAACGACAGTTGCAAAGCAGCCTGTGCAAGGTGAGTTTAAGTTAGCTACTTTACCTCCAACAAAAGCAGCAGCAAGGGAACATTCACTACGAGTGTACCACCAAGTGCAGCAGTGGTATGTTTTCAAGAAAGACCCACTAAAATGGGGCTGGAAGAAGGTCAGCGGATATCTGCGCCCAACAACAACTCTTGGTGCTGCTCCAGAATGGCTCCTGCGTCTCGTCTCTTGTTCCTGCACAGGAGAGTGTCTGAACGATTGTGAGTGTCGAAGAATTGCCCTTCAGTGCTCAACCATGTGTGCCAACTGCGCTGGATGGGTGCAGTAATACAGAGGCGGCCATTGATTATGATGCGGAAGAGGATTTAGTGTTGCCAGATGACGAGGATGTGCAAGAACTTTCTGAAATAAATTCTGATACTGATGAGAGTGATGAGGAAGAGAAGTGAAAATAATCTTTGTATTTAATACATGAAGGTAAGAGCTATGTAAACATTTTATTTTTGTGAGCTATGTAAAATTTTCTGATAAAAAAAGGCCTACAAATAAAATTATGACTTCATAAAATACACGGATAATCGGGAGTTTACTGTATTTGTGTGTATATATACGGATGTATTTTAAAATATCAAAGTTTGTATATAAAAGTATTATTTATATTATAAAAATGCTTTTGTTCAACAATATTATCAATGTTTTCAATAATCTCAACGAATTTTCTGCAATTTATGGAGGGAAAACATTTACCAAAACCCCCTCCCCTCAATATCTTGGAAACAATTAAGCGCAGAAAAAATGTACTGGGCCATTTTTGTGGGAAATGTAATGAACATTAATTTTATATAGGGCAATCATTTCTCTACGCTGCGTGATTTCCGATATATTTGAGGGAAAAAAACTTTTCTGACCCCTTTCCTTTCCTCCCCCCCCCCCAAACCCGACAGTCTTTCTGTGCAGACTTTTTACCGCATTTAGAGTAAATGGTAACAAACAATTTGGGACACTTAAACCTTTGTTTGTTTGGATTTCCAGGTTTGGAGCTAATTTTACTGTACTATATATTGCTTTAACATCATAATGTTTCTCTCTCTCTATTTCAGAATATTCTAATCTAAACCCGAAATTATCAATATAAGAAACTGTGTTAATATATCATATTATTCTTGTTCTAAGATTGGAGAGCCTGCGTACCCATTTCAAAGAAGTCAAAGGATGGCAGCTTTTTAGTCTATCGTTTTTCGAGACTCTCTAGACGAGACCAAGACAAGACCAAGCCTAACGTGTCGAGATTCGAGATAAGACTGAGGTTTACAATCGAGTCTAAGACCGGAATTCTGAGATCGAGACGAGACCGAAACCACGACCAAGGCTGTCCTAAAAACATTCCAGACGAGAAGGAGACTGATGTCAGTCTCGTCTCGTCTCGTCTCGATACCATCCCTAAATAATACACTGGGGTGCAATTTATGTTCATTACAAGTATCTGAATTTGTAAATTACAGCAATACGAAAACAAATTTGCTGTTCACCATTTCGAATTCGCCGAGTCACTATTTCATGAAAATCAGTTTGATCTACTCTAAAGGACTTTTTTTGTTCTTTTAGTGTACAAGGATGGTAAAAAAAAACGCTAATATTTTAGGCTATGCATAAAACTTTGATCCAAGTTTGTGACTGATGAAAAATAAAAACGTATTAAGGAATATTAATTACTGTTTCTGGAAAACTACTCTGCATCAACAATTTGCAAAACTACTTCGAGTAATTTTCCTTTCCCTTCTGTTATAGACAGTATAAAGGACAGCCGCAGACTATACTCGCATCAAAATACATCTAATAACGCACACTTCAACTAAAGAATATATTATGATAGAACGTATACACAAGATTTATTTACTATGCTGGCTTGCCTAATAATTCGTTCAATACTGTAGCATCTACGATGACTTGATAGATTTCCAATACAGTGTAACAAGTTAAATCGGAGTATACTCAAGGTGTTCTGGGTTGCACAGTAACTTCCCACTTCTGAGAGAAGGCGGTTTCATCTATCTTCCTCGTCCAAGCAAGTGTATGCCGTTGTTGCCTCGTCAGGGCTGGCACTACCATGAGAATCCCCACAAAAGTGATAATTCAACCATGATAGGTAACACCATGACGAACACAAGAGCGATCATAGCACTGCCTGTGAAGTGAAAATTCAGACTACAGGAAGCACCTAACGTAGGGCATTCACTGATACAGGAATCTTACACAACACTTTGGAATTGCCACAAGAAAATGCGTTGATAGAGACGATACCTATAATTATTAGTATTTTTACATTCTCTCTGGTGAAGTTACATCCCTGCTCGGGTCTATACATTGTATTACATAAATGGTTACAGGCAACAGACTTTGATCATATGTAAAGTGACAGAAAGGCAGTAATATTCTTTATTTTTGTATCTTGATAGGTTATTGTGCCATTGTCATTTAAATAATATAAATTACAAATAGGTATTTTAATGTAACTAATAAATATTTATATTGTCGATGATACAACTGACAGCGACATCTATGATCCAACTGGGCAGTATAATTCCTAACTAACAACCGCGTTACATTGTCACTGAGACACTTGGCGCCACACGGCTACATATTGCGCCCGAATGGACACCCTGGCATATATAATTGCTGCATTCAAGTAATCTGAATTTATTTGACGATATATCTTCTTAAACACGATTGCCTTTTTTGATTATCTTCTTTATGGACTACATGATCATGGTTGCATGATGATAAGATATACACCCGGACACACATGAATTTATAAACAAATATGGAAAAGAATACAATCTTCACATTATTGAACAACACGCTCATTTGTTTGATATCTAGTTTCGTACGACCTCGACTGGCTGCTGCACGTATTTCTTGGGCCAAACGACGTCTTTTTCCTCGATTGCGTCTTATCTGTTTCATGTGACGAAGCTTCTTGTGTGAAAGTTTAGGCTTCGCGGCTTCATCTTGGGGTACACTGATGGAAGTGGACGTAGAGGTATCCACGTTCATAAGGATGGCAGCTGCTTCTTTCAATGGCTCTTCCACTGGGTGGAAGGTATATGGATATCTGATCCGTTTTCAGTGACGACCATATCCACAGCAGGGGCAGCACCCATATTATCGAGAGACGCTTCATCCCAATCTTCAACAGCATCATCGAACCGCGTATACGACTCCACAGGATGGTACTCATGTATCCATTCATCATGCATGGCAGCAACAATTCTTGATTCCAATGTCTTCAATACTCGTATGCACTCATTCCTGGCCAAATCTCAATGTTGTTCAGGGCACCATTGGGATATAGAAGAAGTCCAGTTCGAATAGTATCTCCACATGATCTTGTATACTTCCTTTTGGAACAGAACGATTGCCTTGCTCCCGAATCTCCTTACAGATGATGGTTTCATAGGATTTCAACCTGGTAGAAACCTATGGTAGTAATCATATACCACTTTGCCACTGGACTGCATCGTGTGTGCTTTCCTGTAATAAATAAAAACAATACAAATCTTATACACAAAACGTACACGAAATCAACATCTCAGTCACAAATACACAAAAACGACGGAAAGAGATAAAACAAGTTCAGAATTGACTGATCATGCCTAACGTAATCATTTAACTCACGCAAAATAAAGTGCTTTGCTTTGTCATCTTGTGGCAACTGTTCACTTACATTACGAACCCATTTCCTATGGTCCAATTATTCATACAAAATTATCTTTGTCCCGCACTTAACAGACTGATTCGGTCATCAAAACTAGGATAAAACCAACCTTCTGGTACAACCATTTGGACGTACACCCATTTATCAGATTTGTGACAGAGCTTTCGTTATCGGACGTTGTCTTCAAGGTTTTCCACTGTCCTGAACAAAGGGGATTCATTTTCTTACTGTCTCTCTGATAATTTGTATTCTTCATATCACTTCGATCACAGCTGCGTTGTTTGGTGATCGGATTCCCTCCACTCTGCAATCCAGACTTCCCTTTCTTCTTTCTTCATGGTACTCGCGACGAGGCGTTTTAAGGTCTTGGGACTTATGGATTTCCCACTTCCGTTTTCGTCTTCGTTTCTTCTATGCCCATTGGTGTCCAACAGTTGAACTTGTGTCATCTCCATTATTGTTAGCTTCTTCATGACGAGGTTCCCATCTTCCTTTCTGCATAGGGATCTTAACTTCCGCTTGCCTGATTTGTAGGGTGACAGTTTGATTTGTACCTCTTTATAAAATCTTGTCCTAATAGTACATTGCGCTGGAGACCGTCAACGATGTTGAACTCGTTACACACTTTGTAATCGCCAATCATTAAGGGTAGAGTAAACTTCCGGTGAGCTTGAAACACATTCGTTCCTAACATATTGGTTATAGGTGTATCTTGAAAGTCAGGTGGGGATTCGCAATAACCCATCCCGATGACCATATCCACCATAACTTGCTTTCACAAGGATATGTCTGCCCAAGTATCTATGTCACAAGACACTTCCCGTTCCAACACTTTAACCAGAATTGAATAAGGTAAATGATCAAACCTTTTCCATATTTTACTCAAGACCAAGTTTGATCGATGCAATGCACACGAGCTTCTTCATTCACCTGTTTTTGACAACTTTCTAGTGTGGAATCACTTTAACAGTCTGCAAAGTCACTACGATCAAGACCCGAACCAATGTTGACAATAAATTTCCTTATCTAATAATGTCTTCCTCACCACTATCTTTCCTCCATTAGCATAGCGTTTGGGTATCTCATTTGTCCTTACCACTAACTTCATTTGGATGGACGATGACTGGCATTTCTTCACCTTTCCCCGCGATACCACTAACATACTCTGGTACTGATTTTTCCATCGCGTTTTGGGTCGCTTGCAGTTGATTTTCCAAAGATTCAATTTGACTAACAATGCGCTGCTGATATGTCTGAAAGACTTTTAGCTAGTCTTGAATGTCCTTCTGTGATGACGATGTTTCCTCGTGGACTAACTCTGCTTGTGTTTGGAGAGTTTGGTAAGATGATGTCATTTGCGCCTGTAGCTCCTTTTGTGATGCCTTTCTTTCGAGTTGAAATGATTCCAATTGGACTCGAAGTTCTTTCTGGGATGACATGATTTCCAGTCGGGATAACTCCACTTGTGTTTTAAGTTTCCTTAGGGACGATTCCATCTTCTCCCATACCATTTCAAAATACTTCTGCATCATTTTATGTAACGAATTTTGTGATGATGCCTTCTGAGCTCCCACCACTCAGAAGGTTTATCTGACCATTCGGCTTTAATGGGCATCAGCATCTGTGGATTACTCGCAGATCAATCAGTACTCCTACAAGCTGGATCTACCTGACGAGGTGAATTCACGGGTACTTCCATAGGCTTAATCGCAGGAACACTTAAGTCGTGGTTACTACTGACGTGATCTGCTATGAACCCTTTCTCCTCCTTAGGAAACTACATCCTTCCTTCTATCTTCGTCTCTCCTGAACTTTGAGAAGAACGCTCCTCTTAAGTTTTACTAGCTCCGTGGGTAACAAAATGAATTTCTTCTGAGTTCACATTGGAGGAAGTCCCTATATTACGTTCTCGGGTCCTCATGATTCTTCTTCCTCTATGAGACAAGATAATGGAGTGAAATGAACGCACTTGCTGTATCCCCTTCTGTCCTATTCCCAAACTATGAAGGTTTGCTATACGTGCTCTTACACTAGGTCCGTAGGTATAAAAACTTCCTTGAAGTGTGAATGAGAGTTGACTTGCGAGATCTTTTTCTGTACGGTGGATGTAGCTAACATCATTGCCGAATCTATCCACGCTAACACTGACACAATACACCATTCCTCTTTCTGCTCCGTTATAACCGGTGTCCTCTGTTGCTGGGTCACGCCTTGTTGACTCTTCTCGATGTGGAAGTAAGTGCTCCGATAAAATTCTTGCACACGTTAAATGTTTACACACGCACATTTACATCAAGGTTGGCAGTACTGAGTCTCAATCTCTATCTAACAACTTAAATCGGAGTATACTCAAGGTGTTCTGGGTTGCACAGTAAATTCCCACTTCTGAGAGAAGGTGGTTTCATCTATCTTCCTCGTCTAAGCAAGTGTATCCCGCTGTTGCCTCGTCAGGGCTGGCACTACCAAGAATCCTCACAAAAGTGATAATTCAACCATGATAGGTAACACCATGACGAACACAAGAGCGATCATAGCACTGCCTGTGAAGTGAAAATTCAGACTGTACAGGAAGCACCTAACGTAGGGCATTCACTGATACAGGAATCTTACACAACACTTTGGAATTGCCACAAGAAAATGCGTAAATAGAGATGATACCTATATTTATTAGTATCTTTACATACTGTCTGGTCAAGTTCCCTGCTTGGATCTATACATTGTATTACATAAATGGTTACAGGCAACAGACTTTGATATATGCAAAGTGACAGAAAGGCAGTAATATTCTTTATTTTTATATCTTGAAAGGTTATCGTGCCATTTTCATTTAAATAATATAAATTACAAACCGGTATTTTAAGGTAACTAATAAATATTCATACTCTCGATGATACAACTGACAGCGACATCTATGATCCATCTGGGCAGTATAATTCCTAACTAACCGCGTTACATTGTCACTGAGGTACTTGGGGCCACACGGCTACAACAGTCTGTTATCTTGCAAACATTTCTGATTTCTCGACCCACTCTTTTAAAGCGTTAATGTATCAAACAACATAATGTTCTTTTCTGGCATTTTCAACGTAAATACGGAATTTTTTACATTGTATAATGAACTGAAAATAGTGAAAGGAGGAAGAAACGCAACAGTATTTGTTTTCGTTTACAGGGATCAGAAATACATAAAGACCGGCGTTATCTACTATTTTACCTCGCGCTTACATGAGAAACAGACAAAATACTTGCTATCAACATTTACAAAATGTTTATACTATTGTAAACTGGATATATTATTATTATTAGGTTGATTTAAGCAGGTATTAATCTACTCTTGATATTTGCTTATGTTGTGTTTAAACACGTTTAAAGGGTCCACGCAAACAATTAAACATGTACGGTAAAAATGTTATATTCAAGAAGATTCCTTGCTTATCGTCTCTTCTATAATAGTACACCATTTTCAACTCTGCAAGCTTTCACAGCTCGTTAATAAAAAACAATAGCGAGCTAGATGTTGAGTTCTGTTCTCACAAAAAGCATTACGTCATACTCGTGTCTTCAACAAGGAACTGAATTGACGGGATACGACAATGCATAGCCGTGAATGACCGTCGCATGAACATCATTCAATAATAATGCAACCACTAGCCGGAGATATACTTGTTCGTATCTGACCTGTTTCTCTTAGAATATGCCTCTCCAATACCGTCACGACAGTCGATCATTTCCAGTCTGCGAAGCCTTTTCAAGTTGAGAACTTTGAACTTTTTTTTTCTTTTCAATGGACCAAAAATTAGTAACATATTCACGTTTTCATACTGAATTATGAGTTAAAGAGTGAGACTACTTGTACTTTTGTAAAGTGAGAGTACTTGCAACTACTCCAAAATAATGTCTTACTTACAAGTTCAATATGATCCTATCTATAATAAAGAAAGTTGGACGCTCCTGTCTTAGAATCTCTCACCCACAATTCCACTTTCCTCTCTTTCTTCTTTAATTCTTTTGTTTCTTTCAGTTTATTTAATCTTTAATTATCTTCGGAACTTTTAATAAGATTTGCACACTTTAACACAGCCTATTAGATATCACAAGATTTCACAAAGATGTCCAGAATGGCCTACGATGATCCTGCAAAAACTACCCGTATATCGGAAGTGTCGTTTATGTCAGGATTTGTGGCCTGTTTGGTGAAATCTAATCATGAGGTGGGGGGGCTAGGCGATCCTGAATGAGATGCCAGTGCAGTGCTGAAGAAATAGCATGTTGCTGTGTGCACCCGCACTATGGTTCGAATTCAAACCCAAGCGTACTGTGGATTCTACACGAGTAGAAGGTTCCCTTAGAAACTATAACCTTGATAGGGCGCTCTCTAAGTTTACTCCTTACTGACTTAAGGAACTCGCAAGTTCATCGCCACAGTAACAAATGTTCTCCATAGGATTCTATCCCGAGCAAGATCAAGCCAGTTTTCATCACAAACACCACCATTTCTCGAAAAGCCCTTCTAATATTATCCTCCCAACGTCGTCTGGGTCTTCCTAACGGTATCTTTCCCTCCGGTTTACCAACCACGATGGAATATAATCTTAGTTTGTCTTCCATCCGAGCTACATGGCCTACCCACTTTAGTCGTCGCCATTTCATTATTCTTACAACATCGGGTGAATCGTAAAGACCGTGAAGTTCTTCATTATGCAGTCTCCTCCATTCCCCGGTCATCTCGTCCCGCTTTGGTCCGTATATCTTTCTCAAACCCATATTTTCAAACACTCGTAATTAAATTAATGTTCATCTGCTAGGGTCGTATACTCCAATCTTCGCAACCGTAACATATTACCAGCACAATAACCGTTCTGTATATTTTGTTTCAAATTTCTTGATATTAATCGCGAGGTTAGGAGTTTCTGGACTGAGTACAAACATACGTTGCCCGTTGCTTATCGACTTTTTTTATTCCTTCCGTGACCTCGCTTTTGCTTGTTACATGTATGCTCCCAAGCATAGGTGACCCGACCTCGCAACGGGACCTCGACCTCACTCAACCTCGAACTCGCGATCTCATTTCGACCTCAACCTCACTCA
Source organism: Lepisma saccharinum (assembly GCA_022664845.1). NCBI lineage: Eukaryota > Metazoa > Arthropoda > Insecta > Zygentoma > Lepismatidae > Lepisma > Lepisma saccharinum. The sequence continues at coordinate 74,835 of JAGDQP010003513.1, read as the reverse complement.
ACCTCAACTTCGCGATCGAATTTCAACCTCGAACTCACGGTTTGAGGTCGAAGTTGGACCTCGCGAAATTGAACAACGAAATGAACACCTACTGTGTAAAACATGTCTATGAAACATTTCCGATACGTGAATAACAAACAAATAAGTTCCGAGCGCGGTGGCTAAACACTATAGCGCTCACCTCTGGTGCTGGGGATCGTTGGTTCGACCCCGGATCATGCCATGTCTGCTTTGTGGATGACAAATCTCGCCTGGGTGGGTTTTCTCGGGATGCTCCCGTTTCCTCTCACTTTCTTCATTCCACCAATTCATCCCATCATCATCCATCCGTCCTGAGCCAAAGTTGCCTAAAAGCTTTACAAATTAAATTCAAATTTAATTTAACAAACAAATAAATATTCGATCTATTTCAAAATAAATAAATTCTTAATTAAAATCAGTACTTTAGTCATATAAGGGCTATTTGGGATAGTGAATTATCTCGGAATATGTAGTTGTTCATTTTAAAGTGAAGTTACGTATCTTGAAAAATTATTTTTATATTATGTATGCTAGTGCGAATTTAGGTATGTGAGTGGGATTTCCCTGTAACAATTAAGCATTCCCGCTGGTCAATGTTTTACATCCCTGCTGCGGATAACATTCTTCAGTTGAATCTTATAGTCGAAATGAAGTTTAAAATTGGAAGGAACAGCACCTATTTGTTTGTCGAAACTCGATTTTTTTAAGCTACAGCTGTTTATGAAACCGACGGCAAGTTTCACTTCTCTCGCAGTCCATCTCTTTTAAAGAATGCAAAAACAAAGCACTCCTTTTAATTTAAAAAGGTGAAGCACACAACACTTTAGTGATAGTATACAGCAAAATACATATGCAGAAAATTATTTTTCATATTCTTGATATAAGATTTACAGTGCTGCTACGATTTCAGAGCACCACAAGTTCTGCAGCTGATAGCATTAGCATCCTCTCCACCTTAGGTAGCATAAAAATTCTTGCATTCTTGTTTTGAAATAATTATCTATTCACCTGAAAAAAGCATCCTTTTTGCCAGAGGCCCTATAAGACTCGGAGGGAAATATCGCCAATTCTTTACATTCTTTGGGAAAGAAGAAAAGAATTGTGTGCACCACGATGGCGTGCAGGCGATTTAAGCTGGTAGACTATGAAGTATAAACTATGAAACTCCAGAGAAAAAATGTATTGCTTCGAAATATAAGTCGTATCGTGAAAGGCATAAGCCATAGTGCTGTTACCGCACATAAACTCATTTTATCTATCGAAATATAAGTAAAAGAAAATGTAAAATTTCCATAATAAATAAGGTTACTTTACAAAGTGTTAATCAAAACACGTGTGTGGATCAGGTCGAGGTCGGACCTCACGAGGTTCAACATCTCCGCTCCCAAGTATTTAGGTTTGTTTACTTTCTCTATGTTCTCATTCTTAATTGTTATGTACCTATTTCAGTTATTTCCAGTGTTTCGGCTTGTTATCATGAATTTTGTTTTCTCTATGTTTACCTGTACTGTAGACCTTTCTCATCGCATGCTTCTACTTAGACATCGGTGTTACTTTGTAGTATATCTATATCATCCCCTATTAAATCTACATCATCTGCGTATACGAACAGTTGATTCAAGCCATTCAATGTTAGTCCTTTTTGTCCGCTTTTATTTTCTGAAGCGCATATTCTAACGCAAAGTTAAACAGCAATGGTGACAAGGCATCACCTTGTTTCAATCCGTTGCGAAACTTGAAACTATATGATATATTATTACCTACCCGTACTCTGCTTTCTGCTTGTCAGACACATGCTCACTAGAATTACACACTTTTTTAAAATTATAACAAGATAAAATGTATGTTATGGGCGATAACAGCATCGGAATCCCAAATTGTACCAGGATATCGTATAATTTTCCCTTTTGATGGAGTTATATGCTTTCTTTAAAGTCAAAGAATAACTGGTGAACAATCCAATTGTATTCCCATTTCTTCTCTACGATATGTCTCGAAGGGAAAATCTGGTCCAACGTGGATCTATTTCTTCTAAATCCACATTGGTGATCTCATTTATTTTATCTACGTATACGCTTAGGAGAGTTAGCAGGATATTACTCAGTATCACGCAGTAAAAAATACAAGGTACCTCTCAACCATTCACATCCGTAAAAATCAAACAGATTTTAATTGACAGTTTACCTTAACAGCGGAGTCCCTTTTGAAGTTTCTTCCCACTTGGATACAATTAGTTGAAAATCACAATAGGAAAACATAAAAAAAAGGCACTTCCGCCTCTATATGAAATAATATGTAAAAGTATTTCTTATTTAGCCTAATTTCAAATGTTAATCAACGAACTGCGTTTTTTATTCTTCAACTAAAACTAGTATGGTTATCACGTTTTTTATTCGATTTACATTACGAGATCACGGTCAAACAAACATACGGGCGAGGGTCAAACATCGCTAAATAAAAGGCATGGAAAATATGTTTCTTCTCAAGATCTTTATTTCGGTAGGTAAAACAAACTAAGTTTTCTTGTATATTTTCTTTTTAGTACATGAGGTTGCATTTGCTTACCTACTTCAATAGAAAACGCACGGTCACTTATCCCTACATGTTATGCAACCTAACATAACTTAGAAGTGATCCTGGTGGAATAATACTATTTGGACGTCATGGTTCGTCGTCATTCAAAATAAGATGGGGCGAAATCATAATAATCTCATCACGATCAACATGGTAACTATTTCAGAAATCTGAGTGTTTGTGGACCTCAGACTTTAAGGTTAAAGTAAACCAAGGATCTCCAACAAAACACGGCAGCACTATCTCCGTACACGTCTAATTACATTTATCGTTGCACTAAATGTCAATACTGCTTCTACAAAGGCAAGCCTAGAGAGAATTTTCAGGTAAGAAATTTCATAACCAATTCAAGAGTTCGATCAATCCCGATTTTTTAATTTTCGTTCTTCATCATTGTTGAAATTGCTTGATTGTTGTTGTGAACATCAAAACCTGTAACAATGAAGAAAAACGAATATAAACAAAAAAAATCGGCATTGCTTGAACTCTTGAATTGGTTATGAACTTTCTTGGCTTGAATTTTTAGGAGCAGCATTGAAATCTCGTAAAACGATAAAAATGCATTAGACATGTACGGAGGTAGTGCTGAGCAGAATTAGGACATTTTCCTATACCGTAATTTATTCATAAATAAATTGAAACACACCCCCAATGAATTAAACCCTTGTTGTCGTTTACATTTTGTACTAGGAAACCCCGCCCCCAACGAATCAAAGTGTCACCTCCCCCAAACTCTAGAAGTGCTTTACGAAATGTATACCGGATAGCCACAAGACAACTTTTCCCCTTCTTCGTTGATGAAAATTTGGAGAAAACACAAAAAAATTAATAGTGGGACCGCCTTGTTTGATAACTGCTTTTGCTAGCCAAAAATGTACTCAGGATCGCCGTAGGCACTAAGGAGTTAATTGGAAAAGTCTGCTTTTCTTTTACCATCCTTTGCGTACAGCCCACACACGGTGATTAGAAGTCCCTGCGGCCCAAAGTTAATTTCGTTGATGAAAAGAAAGGAAAAGAAGGAAAGATAAGGGAAATTGGTTTTAGTGAGTTGGTGTTGATGGATGCATTTTGATCAGTATTCGCTTGGTTTCATTACTGAACAGTTGCAAGTGAATTAATTATTCTGGGAAAGTGTGTGTTATTTTGTGCGAAATAAAGAGACAAGTTTTCATGGTAAATAATAAGATGCATATTTGATTATGCAAATAGAAAGAAAAGCACGACCCGCAATTTTTAAAATGATTGCACAAGTAGGAATTAAGAAAACAGAATGTTTTTAAATTTTTGGCAGGTTAATTTACCGGATAGCCACAAGGCATCTTTTCCCCTTCTTCTGATATTGATATTGTACTGATATTGTTTTTAAGAAAAATACTTTGGCATATTTTGTGTTTAGTTCACAATAGTTTGTGGTGTCCTCAAATCTTGTAACGTTAAATGATTTTCCACTTTATAGAATGATAATTTACAAACTACATCTTTCGATGATATAACATTTTGTTATTATTTGTTCATTTTCGTGCTTATTATTTAAAATAAAGTCTTGATGTTTTGACATTTTAAAATGTTAATTTATTAAAAACTTTAGTAAAATTTATTTTTATAGGGGCAGTCTAGTTATTTTTTACTCTGGCCCGTTACGTTTTGCCTTTAGCTGTAAAAATGCAGTTATGCCCCTGCCGGGACTGAAACCAATGGCGTACGACCGCGGACCGCTTGACACATGGCCTATAAAATGTTACTTTATTGACGATAATGTTAAGAAAATTAGTTACATTTTGTATTTATGCATGACGAAAAAATCTTTATTATTTGTGCATGTTGATTTTGTATGTAAGGAAATGTTGAAGTACCTAACATGAAGTTACTACCCATGTATTTGTTTGGTGAAACTAAGGGAAACCCAGAAAAACGCAGTTAGTAAATTACGTGTTTTTTATTTTCATTTTGACTAAAGTAGAATTTTGGAGAAAAGGAAGAAATATAACAGGGCGGCAGGTGGCCAGGACTTAACATGAAGTTACTACTGCAGTATTTGCCTGTTAGGACGGAGGGAAACCTTGAAAAATTTAACGGAAGAGCTTATGTATTTTTTTTTACTTTGGCTTAAGCAGGAATGTAGGAAAAAGTATGGGATATGAGACGGAGGGTGTAGAACTAATATTAAAGTGCACATTTCTGTATTTGTCTGGTGGGACTGAGGAAAACCTTGGAAAATTTTACTGAAGGAATTACCTGTTTATTTTTTCGTGAAAATATGTTGAATAAAACTGTACTAATATATTTAAACCCCAAATTAACTACGAAGTTTTTATTTTCAGATTTGTGGATCACACCCAAAATAGGGGCGGGAATAATAAGAATAGCGTTGAAAACACTATAAGACGATGCATTTTGTTTTTGCTGTTTTTAAAAATATTAATAACTAATAGAAACACACAGCTTAGAGGGTAGGAAATACAAACACTAAGCGTGGCAAAGAAACGTACATTTAAAAAATATTTTGTTTATGGATGAGTAAAAACAAAAGCATGGGGCGTGCAATACCGTATGAAACATATTACGTAGCCTAATCGACTATGGCTAGAAACATTTTGTTTTATGAATTACTATTTAAAAAAAATATGTTTATGCATGACTAAAATGAAAAGCATGCAGCGTGCAGTACATTTTGAAACGCATTTTGATAAAATACACAGCGTAAAGGATACAAATAACACACTAAACGTGGTAACCAAACGTACGTTATTTAAAACAAATATTTGTTTATGCATGGCTTAAATGTAAAGCATGAGGCGTCCAGTACATTTTGAAACGTATTTGTTACAGAATACGTAACCTAATGGACTAGGGCTACAGACATATTAAAAACATATTTTGTTTTATGAATTACACTTTCTTTAATATTGTGTATATGCATGTCTAAAATGAAAAGCATAGGGCGCGCCGAACATTATTTTTTTGCTTTATTTGAGCTAAAATTACAAAACTTGGCAGAATGGTGTATTTTGATGAGTAGATTGAGAAATTATTTTTTAAAAATTGAAAAGTCGCAATCTGGCGGAAAAAAAAATTTCCACATTATTTAAGATAGTAACGTGAAATTTTATATGTAAATTATTTTTTAAAAATTGAAAAGTCGCAATCTGGCGGAGAAAAAAAATTCCACATTATTTAAGATAGTAACGTGAAATTTTATATGTAGGTACATTAAGCATAGTAGATGAAGAAATTATTTAAAAAAATCAAAAGTCGCCATTTCCAGACAAATATGGCGGCCAAAAAAAACATTTTCCACATTATTTAAGATAGGAACGTGAAATTTTATATGTAGGTACCTTATACCTAATAGATGAAGAAAATATGAGAAAAGTTTTGAAAAGTCGCCATTTGCAAACAAAGATTGCGACCTAAAAACATTCTTCGCATCGTTTAAGTTACAGATATGAAATTTGGTATGAAGGTACCTTATGCATAGTAGTTTACTCCGCCAAAATACTCATTTCTTAACCATTCAAGGCAGGCATGAAATTTAGTATAAAGAAGAATCATCACACATAGATGACATTAAATGTGGATGCGGAAGCGTTAAGAACTAAGTGAAGCAAAGTTATTGACTAAAATTATTTAACTTAAGTACATTTTAATACTGATTTTAATGTTGAATAAATATATTTAAGTATTGTAGAGTTAAAAGAGTTTTATTATTATTATTATTTGCAGATTGAAAACCAATTACCAGTTAAAGTTTCACATTAAAGAAAGAAAGAAAATTTAGGGGAACCTGTTGCTGTTGGAGAAACAGAAGGTGAATTTGTTACATTGGATTTTGTTGGTGTTTGCTGGTGCATAAATTGAAGTAATCAGGGTGTTATTTTTTGTTGATGTTTTTGTATATTAAATGAATAAACTAAGAGTCGACCAAGTGTTTGAAAAATATTACTAGAAAACTTATTTTTTTGAAAGCTAGGGAAAATTTAGTTAAGAATATTTTAGAAATAATGGTTCAAGATTTTCCTTTTTGTAAAAACAATGGGGAGAGAAAACATATATACATTTTTTGTCAATTTTAACTAAAATTGTAAAAAAAATAAAGGAAAAAATATCCTTGTTGATATGACCTAAGCATAGCACAAAACCTTTAGTTTTTAAGAACCACTGCCGAAATAACATTTGCCATTACGAAAAGCGCAGTATTTTATTTTTAGATAGTTAACTTCTCATGTAAAAATGTAATAGTGTTTTTACCTTATAAAAAAGGCAATGACCAACCACTATTAGTTTACCTTGTAATAATAATTTATTTCTGAACACATATTACTGCATGATCAAATGAAATATTATTAGTACTTGACTTTTTAAAAAATCTTTTTGCATAAACATTTCTTTTTGAAGTTTAAACAATATTTAAGGTATAACTACATTTTTTGTTAATTGCGTTTAGAGTACGAATGTGACAACACCACTTTAATCACGTTATTTCTCTACAATTTTAGGAAGAACATAAATCCTCTTGATAACAATTTGTCCCAATCGTTAATAGGACAAATGGTAGATGCAAACGCCATGCTGGGGATGTGGCGAGATATCTGCTACGCGTGTAACTGGTTTTCGCCCTACAAGAGATCTTATAACAAGAGAATTTACTTTCTACCTTAGTGATACATTCTGGGAACGTACAGGAGTGCATTGCATTATGTCAATCGGTGGGAGATGTACTGGCGTTGTATAATTCAACTCCGTGGAAATTTGAAGGGTTAATTCAATCGTTGCAAGATCGATTTCATGAATTGTTATCAACGCCAAACTGATTTAGACAAATTAGAGTCTGCCCCTCTTTTTCAAATTATTTGGTTTTGAGTATGCTTATCATTAGATGGTGGAATTAGAAAGCACGCTTCCCTTACCATTTGCATTGAATACTGATATAAACGTTCATAATGGAAACATTATGCAGTATCACGAACAAGCACAATGGGGATGTGAAGTACAGCCTGTAATTCCGCCACTAAATGATTGTCAGTTGTAGCATGATGGGAGACAGGGCAGTATCAATATTTGCAATAGTGAAACGGTAACTCCTACATGTGAGTTTGATAATAATATTTACCGCGACAGCCCATAAGGGTACTTGATGAAAACGGGATTGTGGAAATAATTTATTTTCCTGCTATTACTCCCCGATTCCCTCCAATGGAACAAGAAAGCACTAGTTCTATGACTAGTGCAATAAATACAGCAGTAGATCTGTTACAGGAAGTAGATGCTAGAAGAAATGAAAAACTGCTACTTTCGCCTACTCCTCCAATGGAAATCGAAGAAAATTGAAACGAACCATTACCTGATCTTCTTGGTGGGGTTAGTCCAATACTGAATGCTATGCTTCCACCACCTATGGTGCCTTTTTTTTAACTTGCAACCAAAATAATAATGGTATTGCACAAAGGGATTTAAACTGATTTAATGCCTTTAATTTTTTAATGTATTGAATCGTACAATCAGACAAGTAGGAACAAATGTAGAATATAGAAGTCAAGATTTTGATAATGTGAATTTCTATACTCCGCCATCAGCATAGGAGTTGTGTATGCCAATAAATTCAAATAGTAGAAAGAGGACCTTTAACCGGACACAGTCAGCTACAGCTAAAGCTTACGATCAACAGCGTAATATTCTTGTTGAAGCAGGCTAATCAAGTAATACTCCCCGTGTTGTTCAGCGATTGTTTGGTAATGTGCTATCTAATAATATAGAAGTGGCACTGAAAAAAGTAAAAAGAATGGCCCTACACCTTCTGTTTGGAAACCGTGGAAGCTTACAGAAAATATGTGTGGCAGTGGAAATGAACCGCCACAAGACTACCATTGTATCCAGCAGTCAGAGAAAATTGCCGCATTTCGGCCTTCATAGGAGAGAAATAATTTTGGAAAATACTGATCAAGTATGTGGACCCTGAAGAGTACGTAAATAGATTGTTTCAGTTTGCCACAAGACGTATTTTATCAGGAATTCCAGAATATGCATACGCCAGATTAACGGTCGATAGCAGTAATTCAACCACCGACAGTCCAGTTTTTGTTTCTTGGCGTCTGAAAGATGAACTTACTCCCGAAGTCATTTTACAAACGTTAAAAATGCTCTCAATTCCAACGAGTTTTTTGATGGGAGAATTGAAAATAAAAATCCATTGGATTCATCCTCGATTTGGGCAGGGAGGTGGAGCACTTAATAAGCGTGGAAATAAATTAGTGGATAAGAGATCGTTCCTTTTGGAAGGTACGATTGTAGTTCAAAACGATATTTATTGTCTGCCACAAAGTTTGATTTTGGCCCAGGCAAGAGCAGATGGAAATAATTCGTTACTACAAGCTATGCAAAATACAAAACGAAGACCAAACATGTGGACTGATAGGACGAAAGAGTTGTCTTAAAGCAAATGTTGACATTGAAAAAATTAACGATTATTCGAACAGAGAAGAACATATGTTCTAACAACAAATACTGCCAAATTATCAAATTGTAGCTTATGAGAAAAACCCCGAAACAAGAGAAATTATTAAAGTGCAAAGTGGTCCTGCTGCTCCAAAACAGTTGCTCATCGATTTTAGTAATAACCACTGCCGTGTAATTCCCTCCATTAGAAAATACCTATTACTACATAAGTACTGTCAATATTGTTTACAAGGGTACAGACATAAAATATCGTAAATGCGAATATAGATGTTCGTACAGTCAAGAGTACCATGGCATTACAGAAGAAAAAGGCCGATTTCCGTGTGATGCTTGCCGTAGAATATTTCCTTCGTTGAATTGTTTGGTTAATCATAGACATCCATCAAAGACTAGTAATTAATCCTTATGTCAGGATGTGCAAGAATCTGGAACTTGTCACAGGCTTGTAAATATGCGTTGTCGTCCCGAAAAACAAAAGCATGTTTGTTGGGAATTTTTTTTGTTCCTTGTGTGAAAAATTCGCGTTACCTGGCCATTCCTGCTATGTACAACCATTAAAGAAACAACAGTATGATAGATACCTTGCCATCATATTTGACTGCGAAAATCAACTATTAGATGCTAATGAACAGGGGGAGAGGGAGCATGAAGCGAACTTGGTTTGTGCATCGCATCGCTGCAACCAATGCTGGAATGAAACAAATGCAGAGGTTTCCTGTGATAATTGTGGCGATCAAAACAATGATTACAGTAGAGACTTTATTTTCAAGACGATGGGAGATTTTGAATTAATTTCCGATGGGAGATAAAGCATGTATTAATTTCCAGACCTAAATTTCAGAAGGTAGTATGTTTATCACACAACAGATCTGGTTTTGACATGATACTAGCTGCAAGAAACTTAACTGAAGACCAAGCGCACGGAAAAATATACAATGTATTATGAATGGCTAGAAAATTGTTCAAATGACCTTAAATGAACGTATTATTTTTAGAGATACGCTCCTTTATATGAACAATAAACTTAGTAATTTGCCAAAGATATTGGGTCCTGATGCAAATTTAAAGAAAGGCGAGTTTCCATACAGGTTCAACACAACACTAAACGAAAATTATGATGGCCACATTCCAGATCTGAAATACTTTGATACAGAAAATAACTCCGAAAATGCAAAAGCATTAAGGGCATGGCATGATGCATGTAAATAAGCAAAAAGAACTGATTAGATACTGTAAGAATGACATATTAACGCAGCAGTTGTGAAATTTCCGATTATAAAGTATTTTCTAACTAGTCCTACTATTGCCAGTTTCGCTATCCGTGTGTTCCGAACATTATATCTTGACGAAAGTAGTATAGCCGTCTTGCCTCCTATGGGATTCCAGAACCGTGACAAGCACAGTAAAAATACTTTGCAATGTTTAGAGTATTTGGCACTTACTAAGGGTAAAAAATCAAACATAGTGCTAAAGGAGAACAAAAAGTAGGTCCCTTCAAAGTAGATGGTTATTATTTAAAAAAAAACAGAAGAAGTAATGATTGTAGAATTCAATGGTTGTGTTTTAATGCGTATCCAGTGTTGTCCTAGCCTCCGCCATACTTCATTAAATAGTAGAGAAAGTCTTGAACAACGATGTGATAGTACCGTGAAAAACAGAATATATACGCAGTCTCAAAACCAAACATTCATCGAAATATGGGAATGCGAATGGAATAAACAAGTCCAGAAAAACAAGGACATACAGCATTTTATTATGACCCACTGCGCAATCTTTATGATGGACTCATTCCGCAGCTTGCATTTAAAGGAGGAAGGACAGAATGCTTCCTAAGTTTGTATAAATGCGGTGAAAAAGAGGAAGTGTCTAGACATAACGAGCTTGTATCCATGGGTAATGTCACGCATGCCATTGCCAGTGGGAATGCCACGCGTGTACAAAAACAATTTTCCAGAACTCAAAAATGTGCACCCACATGTCGATTGGACTATTTTGCCACTAGGCAATCTGGAAATTCCAATATTGCCCCTTTCATGTAATTCAAAATTACTTTTTGGTCTATGCAGAACATGTATGGAGGAAAACAATATTAATGACCGCCACCATATAGAAAAAGAAAGGGAATTCAGAGTGACTTTTGCCACAACAGAACTTCATGAAAGTATGAAACGTGAGTAGTATACCTTACACCTCATCGCACTTCGTCAGTAATCAGGAATTAATGAGAATTTAATCTAAAATTGTAAGGAAAATTGCACGATTCTTCCACCTGGCAGATAGCAAGTAGTCGATTTTCCAGGGCTGTACGATACGCTGTGTCACCGTTTTTGCTTACAATGTACAAAAGCCTACGGCCCGTATTCTCAACCCCTTCGTGAAAGGCTACGGCACCTTCTTTCATTCCCTATATATGAAAGGGCACGAAGCTCATTTTCCAACACCTATTTATCATACCAAAGATTACACAGGAACATGGATGCCATTCAACACTATGAAAGGGTACGAAGCTCCTTTTCATCCCCTACTTAACAGAGCAGATTCTAACACAGCACAGCTATTTTTGCAACCGCTTCGTGAACAGATACGGCACCTTTTTCATCCCCTAGCAGATATTTCGTAAAAGACTACATTTTTTTCAACCCCTATTTAATATAGCAGAGATTACATGTCCTCTAGGCTATCTACACTAGCCCTACACCAGTGCACAATAGCAGAGATTTCATAAAAGGATACGAAGCTCTTTTTCAACCCCTATTTAACAGCAGACGAAGCTCTTTTTCAACCCCTATTTAACAGCAGACGAAGCTCTTTGTCAACCCCTATTTAACAGCAGAGATACACAGGAATATATGCCAGTTACACCAGCCCTATTTAACATCGCAGCGATTACACCAGTGCACGACAGGGTACGAAGCTCTTTTTCCAACCCCTATTTAACACAGCGTAGAGATTACATGGCGTCCAGGCCCAGCTAGAGTCAATGTCCAGTTTCCAGCACAGCACAGAGGCAACGAATAACCTATCATAACAGAGATTCCATAAAAGGTTATGAACCCCTATTTAACACACCAGAGATTACTCCACATAACACTCCAGTGCACAACAGCAGAGATTCCATAAAAAGGTACGAAGCTCTTTTTAACCCTAAAAAATACTAGAGGCTACGAACCCAACCCCTAGCAAAAATCTGACACAGGAATATATGCTATTTACGATAGGAGAGATTATACAGGAAACGGGTTTATAAGCCCCTAAGCAGGCAATTACATAGACATTTTCTCAACTCCTATTTAACACAGCACAGAGGCTACCGTATTTTCGCCCACACCTATTTAACATAGCAGAGATTAAACAGAGACATAGGAATATATGCTAGTACACCAGTGCACGATAGCAGATTCCGTAAAAGGGTACGAAGCTCTTTTTCCAACCCTAATATCACTACAAAGGCTATGGCCCAGCTCCTCTTTAACATAGCAGATATTAGATTCTCTCTAGGCTAGAAATTACACAGGATTTAACCTAACCCAAATAACATGCACGCCCTTCAACAAGTCTATTTTCCCAGAGCTATAAAATCAGCCGTGTCGCATTTGTTGTGGTTAGATTTCATAAAAGGCTACGAACCATTTTTCAGCTTTATTTAGCATAGCAGACGGTACGATGCTCATTTTCAACCCCTACTTAACATAGCAGAGATTCCAACACAGCACAGCTCATTTTGCAAACATTATTTAACAGCAGAAATTTCCACTCACACCTAGAAATTACAAGTTTCTATACCACGTAGTACACCAGTGCACGATAGCAGAAATTACACAAATACACAGGAATATATGCTACCTAACCCCACATAGTCCAGCAGTGCACAATAGAATGAAAGGTAACGAAGCTCTATTTAACATAGAGATTACATGTCCTCTAGGCTAGAGATTACAGCAGAAATCTGAAGTTAGTTTCTATACCACACCCTACATCCTAGTCGAAGGTCAAATATGTTAACCGTGTATATCTCGTAAACGGCTAGACATTGAAATTCTATTTTCACATGTGGTAAGAGGGCATCGAAAAGTATATGCGGACCTCGAGGTCAAATATTTAACCGTGCATAGATCGTAAACGACGAGACATATTGAGATTCTGTTTTCACAGTGATGTGCATTTTGGTGTGCTAATGTCAAATCTTAAGTCAGTTTGCTAACATCGTCCCCTATGTTCGTAGAATAAAACTTATAATGGAATTTATTTTAGTCACGGTAATGTTAAATATGAAATCTGCACGTTTCTACCTGTTGCCGTTACCGAGATATGGCGGTTCGAAATTTGCTCTTTTAGGTAAATAACAATGGAAATTCCACATTGTTATTTTGTTGACGGTAATGCTGGATTTGGAAACAACTTCTTTCTACCTGTTATTGCTTCCAAGATATGGCGGTTCAAATTTGGTCGAATTTTGATATTCTAGGCGAAGAATTGAGAAACTAGAAGATTATATGTTAATTGGGTTGGTGATGCTGAATTACAAAACTTCTTACTACCTATTACTGCTTCCAAAATGTGAAGGTTCGAATTGTGACCTTTTAGACGCAGAACTGAGGGACTTGAACAATAAATGTTATTAGGGTTGGTGATGCGGAATGTGAGATTTTCTTTTCTCTAACTATTGCCGGTTCCAAGATATGGCGTTTTAATTTGTCGAAATTTGACATTTTAGATGCAGAATGTGACATTTTCTTCTCTCTACCTATTCTCGCTTCCAAAATATAGCGGTTCAAATTTTGCTCTTCTGGTCCCAGAACTATGAAACTCGCAAATTATGTTATTCGAGTCGGTAATGCTTCCGTAATATGGATGTTGGCTTCCACCTTAGTGTACACTCGTCTCTAGCCAAATTCACAAAACCTTGAATGCGTCTAACTGTCCATATATTCGCCATGCTGCAGGGAACAGGGGTCATTCTAACAATTACTATATTCACAAAACTCGCAGAACTCATGTAAGCAATTACACAAAAGAAATCAGATTTTTTGTTCTTTGACGATGAGTACACGTTCGGTACAGCCTCTTAGCACTATTTCATAGATTACAGACCCGACGTGGTGATGGAGGAGCAATGTGAAATTCCACGCTATTCCAGCTATTATAATTCAGTGATTCTGAATGATGTATATTTTTTCTTTTGTATGCTGGGAGTATGCCCCAATGTTGGTTGTATACGAGTAGGTCGAATATTAAAATTACATTTGATGAACATTGAACTATGGCCATTTTGGTCTCAGAATTGAGAAAGTCGCAAATTTTCACGCTGATACAGAGCTTCTCTCGTTCAATGCTGTTCGAACTGAGAAGCAGATATTACACAGCGTTTCCACTGTAACTAAACTCATCTGTCACCAGGACATGTAGTAAATGCGTCTATTATATATTATTCGGCCCCTGTAGTGTTTGTACAAAATATGGGATTTGTTATCTTCGGATAGTATTTCGGTAAATGGGTAAATAAGATATACAAATACTGATTTAAGTAGAATTCGCCTTAATATTAGATGTTTGCTGCTTTGATTAGCTAAATAAAACATACGAAACGTGTGTGAGACGTCTTTCGAACCATGTTTTGAGGGTAGTTTATGCCTTTGTTACTTCGAAGGGTCATTTTAGCATGTAATTCAGGTAGAAAGGAATTAATTGGAAAAATTATACCGCAAAAAGTGAATACAAGTAAGTTGGTGATTGTTTAAGTAAAAACACCTGTAACAACCTAATTAAGAAAATAGTCGTATTGGAGAGAGCTCGCTTAGATTTTTTCTGGAAGAAACTTACACAGGCGTAAATTATGGTTAATTTTTAAAAAATGTCTGTACTTCAGGCTTTGCGACAACATGGAGTAATTGTAGCATATATTTTAAGGAGAAAAGGACGAAGAAAATTGCTTGCGTTGCTGTGCGAGGTATGGATTGAACTATGGCGGTTTGAATTTTGCCCTTTTGGTCTCAAAATTGAGGAACTCGCAGAACTTCTCTCGCTTTCATGATATGGCTGTTCTGGTCGGTAAAGCAGAGATTACACAGGGCTTCCACTGTAACGGAATGCGTCTCTTATTCACCGTGGTAGCAGCAAAAATTATTCGAATTCAGTAGTTACAGTGGAAACGATGTGTAATATCTGCTTCTCAATTCGAACAGTATTGTCACGGAAGTGAGAGAAGTTCTGTATCAGCGTGAAAATTTGCGTTTTTCAATTCTGAGACCAAATGGACCATAGTTCAATGTTCATCAAATGTAATTTTAATATTCGGCCGACTCGTATACAACCAACATTGGGGCATACTCCCAGCATACAAAAGAAAAAATATACATCATTCAGAATCACTAAATTACAAGACCTGGCATAACATGGAATTTCACATTTCATTGTTCCTCCAGCACCACGTCGGGTCTGTAATCTATAAAATAACGCTAAGAGGCTGTACCGAACGTGTACCCGTCGTCAAAGAACAAAAAATATTATTGTGTAATTGCTTACATGAGTTCTGCGAGTCTTGGGAATATAGTAATTATTAAAATTACCCCTGTTTCCTGCAGCATAGCCAATATATGACCAGAAGCATTCAAGCTTATGTGAATTTGGCTAGAGACGAGGGCACACTAAGGTGGAAGCAAACTTCCACATTAAGGAAGCATTACAGACTCGAATAACATATAGTTTACGAGTATCATAGTTCTGGGACCAAAAGAGAAAATTTGAACCGCCATATTTTGGAAGCGACAGTAGGTAGAGAAAAGACAATGTCACATTCTGCATCACCGACCCGAATAAAATATAATCTGCGAATTTATCAATTCTCTGTCTAAAATTTTAAAACTCGACAAATTCAAACAGCCATATTTTGGAAGCGACAATAGGTAGAAAAAAAGAAAATGTCACATTCCGCATCACCGTTCCGAATAACGTATAATCTGCGAGTTTCTCAATTATGCGTCTAAAATCCGAAAATTCCACAAATTCAAACCACATCTTGGAAGCGAGAAAAGGTAGAGAGAAGAAAATGTCACATTCTGCATCACCGACCCGAATAACATAATTTGTGAGTTTCTCAAT
>JAGDQP010003513.1:0-50004 GCA_022664845.1 Lepisma saccharinum | reverse complement strand
ATATATATATTATTGGAAAAATATCAAGTAATTGCTTTAAATTCAAAATTGCTTTTCATAACACGCAATAATACACACCATGCAGATAGTTGAATGAGTATATGCAGCTTATAGACAACAAATTATGGGTTCCAGGTTCGACTCCAGTTCCAGTCTGTCAACATCGAATAGCAGTGTTCCAGACGAACAACATGGAACAAACCTGGAAGCTTGCAGTCATCCCAACTATGCCAACAAGACAACTCCCATATATCCTATCGTCCATCAACATGGACAACAGCTTGAAGGATTAGCACCATCACGACACTCAACGTGGGGCTTCCTTTAGTTGCTCCCAAGAAGCCAAGCTAGTGTTAACTATCCAAAACAGTGTAAATGCCTATCTACAGGTACTACTAAAACCGCTGAAATGGACAGCAGATTGTACAAAGGATTACCTAATTACGTGAACTTCGCAATCACCACAATCACTTCCACAACTGATGGCGAATTCACATACGGCACCACTATATCATGTGTGTATTTATGATGAACACTCACAAAACTAATTGCGACGAATAAAGACGTTATTTCATATATTCCTGTGCACAATGGATATGGTGTACCATTTATCAAACTTTAACACAAGATAATACGGTTCATATATCGTTCCGCACTTTGTGAATTCCAAAACAAGTTTTACAAGCTACATCATTCTGAAAGACTTCCGTGAACGACATCCAACTAGCAGATCTCGTGATCATTCCTCGCTTGCATTCCCCCCTTTTTCCCCGTACGGGTGGATTGCAGACAAGAACATTCACTCGAATGTCGCCAGGCGTGACTAAGTGATAAGTGTTTATGTACGGAGTAAAACAAACGAAAAGTGCCTCAGGATGAGATTTTAAAATGGAAAATCTTCACATGTCTGTGGCATTTCTTAATTCTGAATGTTTCGTGGTTATGGATAGTTGAACTTACAATTACGACTTTAACCTCGAAAATCCTTCGATTCAAAATGACTTAAAAGTGACTTGGAAATTGTGAAATTTTGTAATATAATGCTTAATTAGTGAGTTAAAAACTACTTATTGGACAAAAACAAAAATGAATTACAAAAAATTAGATATATATATATTTAAAAACAGAACTAAAAAGTATAAAACCAACAAAAATTGAGTGTTGAACATTATATAAGATGGGAATCATTTTTCTCCAAACAATTGCTTTTTTTGGAAATACTTTTGTACATATAGGGTAAATGTGGCAGATATACTACGCAATATTGTTTATTCTTCTTTCTTCGCCGCCTTAGACAAATTTCCGTTTGCGACTGAAATTTGCCGTCACTAGGCGAAGTGTCGTATGATATACAATGTAATATAATTAAATATGTAACAATGTAATAAATATAAATATATTAGTTTTAAGAAACAGGGCACGAACAGATATTTCGTATTTTAATCATTCTATGATATTATTGTTAGCTTAAGGTAATTTAGATCCAACCAAGATTTGTATTTAGATTTCTTTCATGAATAAAGGAGAGAGATGCAGATGAATATCATATTTCATTGACAGATCAGAAAGTTACGAATTTAATACTCAGTACTCAAATTACAAGTTTACGTGGCTGGCTAAAAGTCAACTTACGCTATACAAAATTCATGCTGTGTAGACATTCTATAGTCCATATTGGTCAGCTGGACAAAGTGCGAAAAGCATCAGTTAACCTTTATACACCGCGCAGGGATTTGAACGAAATCGTAGACTCAAACGTTGGGGGCCCTGGTGAGAAACCTAATTATCACAGGGTAATGACTGATACCTCGTTGGAAAGCTTATGGAACACTGATTCCAACGAGGTAACACTTGTGGAATTCCCGCCCTATTCGTAGAAGAAACAAAAAATCCTAAGATATATGAAAAAAAAAAGAATTTGGGGGTCCTGGTAACTCTTACAGTCATCCTACGCTGACAAAATGAAGCTAACGTGTAGGCAAATACACTTGTGACAATAATATAAAAAATGTTAGCCATTGCTTCAATACAAAGCGAGATAAAAATTCAAAACGAAACTTATACCAAAAAAATGTATTTACCACAACTGCTGACTGTGGAACCGTCGATAGCAGTCTGGGACGCTGCAGCCAGTACAAAACATCCAGGTATCTTTACGAACCCCGTTTTTCGTACAAACTCGACCGCGTCTACGGCGTTCGAGTTTGGATGGAGTACGTTACAAGATGTCCCTGGATGGATTGTTTCTGGCTACGCATCCGCGCCCTGGGAAAACGATTATCCGAAAACGAACAAAAGGTTATCCGTTTATTCCATTATCCGAAAAACAAACAAACGGATATCCGTTTATTCAATTATCCAAAAAACGAACAAGCGGATATAAAAATAGCTGTTGTCCGATAAACAATGAAACTTATAAAACAAAGAAGTTTGAACAATATGGACCTTTATTTTTATTTTAGTGCAAAATTATCTTCCTATAACAATTTGTTAAACATTTTAAAAGCAGAATATTACTTGTACTTTTAGACTTCAGCAGCTAATGCTGTGAAGTTTTAGCGCCCGCTCTGTCCGTCTGTCGACAACTTTCAACTCACAAACTACTAGGGCTGGAAAGTTGATTGAGGTGTCGTTGAAAAAGTCTCGGTGAGGCTAGCTCAAAGCCGTATCATTTATCCAGATTGCAGGAGGCGTGCTAGAGATAGGGGCGTTGCCAGATATGGGGGCACTTTATATCTGGTAATATGTACCATGGCTAGGAAGATGTTTGAGGTGGCGTTGGAAACGTCTCGGCAACATGAGTTAAAACCCGTTTCATCCAGATCGCAGGGGCGGTTTCAGAGATCGGGTCGGTCCCAGAGATAGCGGGCACAATTTTTATCTTTGGAATAAGTAGGGCTAGGAAGGTGATTGAGGCGCCGTTGGAAAGGTATCGGCAAGACGTGTTTAAACCCGTATCGTTCATCCATATTGCAGGGTCGGTTGCCAAGTTTCAGGGTGATTTTAAACTTTGAAATTACTAGGGCTAGAAATGGTTGAGGTGTTGTTGGAAAGGTCTCGGGAACGCGAATTCGAACCCGAATTATTTATCCAATTCCACGGGCGGTTCCCCAGATTCGGGAGGATTTCAACTTTGGAACGACTGGGCTAGGAAGGTAGTTATGTCGTTGAAAAATCTCGGCAAGACGAGTTTAAACCCATATCATTAATCTAGTTTGCATGGGAGCATTCCGAGTTTAACAGGCGGGAATTTACAACTTTGAAAGTACTAGGGCTAAGAGAGCGGTTGAGGTATTGTTGGGAAGGTCTCGGCAACACAAATTCAAACCCGAATCATTTCTCCAGCAGGGGCATTTCCCAAGATTTGGGGGGGATTTTCAACTCTGGAACGACTGGGATAGGAAAGTAACGCAACATTGATCACAGAAAGAGGATGCTTGCTGCTGAAGTCTGGCGGTGGCTTATATGCACAGGCCCCGACTCGACTCCGCCTCACTTGTTTATTTCTACTCATAAATTTGCTAATTTCACTTAAAAACACCGTAGAACTTTGACCGTGAACTCTTGAATTTTGACATTAGCACTAAAGAATTTTACAGGCATGTTTCAAAAAGAAGAGCTATGATATTGAAGGGTCCCAGCGTGTAGCAACGAAAAGTTGGATGCATTTTGCTTCCTCCTGACAATATTGCCACCCTTATGTCGTTCTAAAATCAGTCGTGTAAAATTTTTGTGAGAGTGAGTTGTGTTTTGCTGTGTTGTGAGCAATGGCTTCTAGGAAGAAAGGATCTATACTACCAAGCCAGTCGAGGCATATTATTTATAGCGTCATGCAATTTATGGAAGATGAAGCGAAAAAGGGATCACCAGCAATTCCTTTGAAACAAGTTCAGAAGAGGGTTGCAGCGGCAATTAAAGTGTCTCTGGCGACAATTAAACATGTAAAACAAGAATTTGTCAAGAAAGGTGGTCAACTATCGACGCCCGGGAAGGAAAGAAAAAGAAGACAAGAAGCAATTGATGACTTTGATAAAGGGGTGATTCGGAGAACAGTTAGGGACTTCTACATTAAGAAGAAAAGTGTTCTTACTGTAGCAAAACTGCTGGCGGAACTTAAAACAAGTATTTTTTTTCGATGGAGTGCAAGTACATTGCGTAGAATGTTGCGCGAACTTGGTTACAGGTATACGAAAACGAGCAGAAAAGTAAATTTCTCGCCTACATAGAAGCTGTTGAAATACACCTCCCGACACATGCTGTAGAAACTAATAGCATAAGGAGAGAGACAGTATTATGGTTGGTGACTTAATTTAAGGGAGTTCTTGGAGGGGCCTGATAGTTTTAGATTTTCTGAATTGAAAAATGTCACATCGCTTTGCATCTAGAGTCTAGACCTCTCTCGGGAAAGACGTAAACCATAGTACTGTTACCGCCCATAAAATTAATTGTATCTTATCTTGTCTTGTCCTTTCAATCAAGGACGTACGCACCCGCTCGCTCCCAAATTCACACTTTTTGGTGAAAATGGTATTATTTTTAGCACTTATATGCACTTTACCTAAATGTCCACCCAGGCAGTCCTCAGATCTCCCCAAAACCAACTCCTGGGTACGTGCCTGCTCTCAATTACTGACTTTATTTATCGCTGCGCTGGGGTTCTTCAAATGGCGCACTCCTACTCGGATCCAGACCCTCAAGCCTTTTCCTCCGAAACTCCACAGTTTGATACGAATTTGAATCTATTTATGACCTTTTGGCATCTGTTTCACTCTGGATTTGAGTAGATGTCAAGAGTCATGTGTGAATATATTATGTACACACCCCATTAGTTGACATTCCAAAGGCAAGCATAGAAGTGTATTGTGAATAGGCCAATGTACGACTGTTTACTTTTTTAATTATTTTATACAATTACATGGAGTAGTCAATAGACGTACAGTCTTACTCTTCTGTTTGAATCTATTTATGGCTTTTAGGTACCTATGGCTTAGGCCGAGATAGGGATGTGAAACGAGTCGGCCGGGGCCTAAGTTTACGGTACCACTCCGGCATTAGCCTGAGGCTAAGGAAAAAAACCTTCAGTCAGGATAGTCGCCCGCTGGTATCGAACCCAGGACCTCCTAAATGCGAAGTCAACTGAGCTACGGCCGCTCGGTCTTACTGTCACGTCTTATCCATAGCCTGGGTTCTTGACCGCAAAGACCTTTTTATTGTGATATTACAATCTACCTGACCCCCAATAAAAAATAATTGAAGACCTTTACTATATCTTATTAGCTTGATTTACCAATTCATTTTTTTTTTCTGCTCGTGTTTATTTGTGTCATGTGTCTGGTACTTTGTTTTTGTCGTGCTTCCAACGCTCAGTAGCAGGAGAGTTGAGATTAAAATGTGTTCCCTCGCCACGAATTACGAAAACAAACGCCAGTAAGCAATAAAAGGTCAAAGAAAACAGGACATGTCCTTTCAGGATTTTGAAGGAAAAGTAATGCTTTATAGCCAGTTGTAAAGTTTTCTTCCTTGTCACCCATTCCATCTGCGGGAGGGGTGGGGTCCCTACAGCAGTCCACCAAAGCAAACCTGTTCGAGTTTGTTTTTCGCGACCATTTTTTTTAAAGAAAAAATATCACATCAGGGCAATAACGAGGTATATTTTTACATTCAGCAGATACTTTTTTCTCAAAATACTTAAAAATATTATACAGTTGGAAACACTGACAGTTAAAAGGAAAACCATAAAACATATTGTATGTCAACTCAACCAGGGCTTTCACTTCAAAGCTCATCATCAGTGACTGCTTTTTTTTTTTTTTTTGTGACTTTATTCAAGAATGAAGCTACTCAAGATCCAAGATCTCTACTTATTTTTTTCTAGTATACTAATTAAACGCCGAGTGGTCTGCGGCGGTAGGCCATCGGCTCGAAGGTCCCGGGTTCGAGTCCCGGCAGGGGCATGGGTGTGGATTTTAACACTTAACAGCTAATGGCGAATCGTGACGGACCGAAGTCTAAAGTTACTAGACTGACCCATATAAAAATAAAGTTTACTAATTAAACATTTGACTGAAAATGGGCCAATTCTTAAATTCCATTATAGTATATGACGATGTAAAATTTCCAACTTTCTGTATTTCCCCGGAAAATTCAAGGTCTGCAAACAAATAAAACATTTTTATCGTTTCTCTTCTTCGTTAATCAGTCAAACCAGACTAATGTCGGTATGGTACCTTCAACTTAGGTCGTGGTCGACTTCATTCTCACGTCCTTTCCCTGCTTTATCCCGGCCTGAACCAAAGTTGCCTAAAAGTCAATGATAAAATTGATGCGAATAACATAAAAATAAAGATGTGAAATGAAGAAGTGCATTAGCGAAAGACGAACAATGCTTGAGACTATCAAGAAGAGAAAGATAAATTGATTAGGACATTAACTGCGCAGAGATTGTATACTAAGGTATGGCTGAGAAAAAGAGGTAGAAGAAGAAGAATCCAACTGCTTGACAATATTAAGGAAAATAAATCGTATGCTGAGATGAAAATGAAAGAGTAAGATCAGGATGAATGGAGAGGGTTTAGTTTGCCTTGAAGGACCTGCCGATTCCAGCAAAACACTAATTATGATGATGATATTAATTTAATGTAAATAATTATGTTCTTTCAACTTTAAAGTGCTCCAAATTGTTTGGAATCAAGTCATTTTGAAGCCCTGGAGGATGAGACATTTATCCCAGAACGCAACTGGTGGCTCAGTTGGTAGAGCGCTCATCTCTGGTGCTAGGGGTCGTCGGATCGATTCCTGCTCATGCCATGTGGGCTTTGTGGTGGACAAACACCGTTTGCGTGGGTTTTCTCGGGGTGCTCCCGTTTCCTCCCACTTTCTTCATTCCACCAATTCATCCCATCATCATCCATACGGCCTGAGCCATAGTTACCTAAAGGTCTTAAAATAAATTCATTCAATTCATTCCTGGGATTTTGAGCTACAGATAATTGATTCTTGCGGACGGTAATTATGATCAAAAATGGAATCTTGAATAATATCGTCACTGGAAATTAACGTATGGTAAGAATTCATAGTTTTTCAGTTTACAACAAATATGTCTTTGAAGTTGTATTATCTCTAGGAAATTACATTTTTCCTGTAATTTAAAATATTTCTTCAGTCCCTGAAGGTTTATTAGTATTGTATTAGGCCTGCCGCACACTAGGCGGTTCAACCGCAAAAAAAAAAAAAAAAAAAAAAAAAAAAAAAAAAAAAATCCATACTTTCTTATGAAGCTCCGCATAGTTGGCGGTTTGATCGCAGTGGCAGGATTCATCCGCCGAGAGAAATGAAATGTCTGCGATTCCGACGTCGGTTTGTGGGAGGAGCAAAAAAATTAATCCATGTGCTCTTATGAAGCACCGCAACATTAGGCGATTTAATCGCGCGGTTTTGAACAGGGTTGACAGTTGTTTTCATTGCCAATCTCTTTCTGTCACGACATATGAGAAACTGAACATGGAAGAAAGAAAAAAATCAAGCATAGGCAACACTGACAGCAAAACTGAACATGGAATAGGTGTAGTATAAATCGAGTGGCCAAATCGCTTACACAAAAATGAATTGCGATTTGGCCGCGCGGTTGAACCGCCTAGTGAGCGGCAGGCCTTACAAACTATCCCAAATAACTTTATTCCGTATGTCCTTAATTAATTCCTTATGTCTGTCAGGGTGAAGATATAGGAAGCATATCAATGTGGCAGAACATGCATAAATAATCCCATAATTTGCCTCGTAAGGCTGCAGGAAAACAATAAATTGGGATGAAAGTGTAGTGACTTTTAACTGCTCCAATCCCGCTGGTAACATTGATTATCTGCAGCGTAAAGCATTAAATTGCTGCCTGAAAAGAAAAATGACAAAGAATGTTTTTTTATTGAAATAAACTTAACAAAAAACATTTATTTATTTACCATTGTGGCTCTGTTAGTAACCTCGTCGTTCTTTCTCGAAACACTGCCCAGAAAGAGTTTGCATACAAAATTAAAGTGACGTTTGCAATCGATTCCGCGCCAAGGATCAAGTACTTACTGCACAAGGAATATAGGATAAGGAACTTACTTTTCGTTGAGCTGCATTCATATTTCAATAATCGATGAAAAATGGCAGGAAAATAACTAATGAACACCTCGCAGTGTCTATCGTCATGAGCTTGGATAGCTATTAGCTCTTTTCTCTCGTTTTAGCGCATGTCGGAGTTAACAATGACCAGCCGTATTTGTACTCTCGTCACATACATACGCAGTTGACCTTCGAGAAGCAACTCATCTCGATCCTACTGAACAGAGTTTATTAACGAAACAAGCCAATCCTATTCATGTGACAAAACGACAAGCTACAAAGAATGTAATAGACTGGAAAAGAACCCTGAGATGTTTCTTCACCATCAAACCTCCTCTTGTTACAAGACGTAGCTAAAAAGGTAAACAAAAAAAAAAGGAAATAATATGATACTTAGCATTCAATGCAATGATTGAGCATACAACTTTTTACAACCAAGCAGAACATGGTACGGATACCTAGGAAGAATCACAAGCAATATGTTCAGTCGGAATTTTTAAGCATTACCTACATCGCACCTCCAGTTTGGATCAACTTTGAACGGGTGTCTGAAAATCTATTTTAATGGTTGTAATAGTGTCTAATGGTTCTATTATCACTAAGATGTGAACTATTATATATCTAAAACTATAGTGACATGTTAATTCACAATTAAATTATCTACAATGAAAAGGTTACAAGAAATAAAACTATAATTCGCAGCAGAAACAAATTCTATCCCCACATTATATACAGTAAGAATTTATAGCAGTGCACATTGCGGCCGATTAAATATATATATATATATATATATATATATATATATATATGAGCTCCTGCGTAGCCTAGTCGGTAGCGCGCTCGACTTCAGTGAGGACAACTGGGGAGCTGCTGTGAATAAAAGACAGTGGCGATCACAGTGAGAGCTTCGGCTCTCCTCTCCCAACCCGTCTGGTCAGCGTGGGAGCAGTAGACCAATTCCTCCCTTCGGGGAGAGGCCTCATCCACTAGTGGATTGAATATGGCTGTGATTTATTATTACATATATATATATGTATACACCCTAGCCAAAAATAAAAAAAATAACTAGTTAGGGATTTCCTTACGTTGGGTTGGTTACAGTACATACATAATTGTCAGAAATTCCTTATGGCCTTTACCTGTCCCAGAATAGTAGTCGCAAAGCTACCTTTGTTCGATTGGCAGCGATTGTGAGGCAGTAAACGACGCACGTGTTGAAAGTTATATCAAACTTTGGACTGAAGCAGATCATAATCAAATAAAACGGAATCAACGTCTGAAAGTACGTAGAATATATTAAAAAAGTTACGAAATAATAATTCATAAAATATAAATTATTAGTGAAACAGTAATTGTTACTGATTTTTATTAATTGAAAGCGTTAAAATACGATATGTTATTATGAAAAAGTTATGTTGCTCCATAATGCTACTAAGTACATTAGTTTCTCCATAATAAATTTGTCAAAACTTTTGCTTTTTCGAACTACTCGTGTTGAGGCCGGCCATTTTGAAAGGCTATAAATCGAAGGGAAATTTTGGGGGGGGTAAAAAGAAAAAATATGGGTCTAATAATTTTGCACGTAGATCCCATATAAAAAATATGAAAGAAATCGGAGAGCATGATGTTCACTATTTTACTCTTGCCTGGACAATTTGAAAAATGAAATCAGTCATTTTCTGCAGGCTATATTTCAGGTTTGTTCTTTATTTGCTTTCTTTTCTGGAAATGGTGACCGTACGGTGTAGCATAGGAATGTGATAAGCAAATAACGTCTATTGACAAAATTAATAGAAGTCGTTCGAAATTTGTGAAACAAAGCCAATAATTTCCAGGCAGGGCCGAAATTACAACTAGCCCCATCTACGCCCGGTACTAGGGGCGCACTTTAAAACGAAAAAATGACAAATTGCTATTTAAAATGTGAGACGAAAAAATATTTAGCAAAACACATTAAGGGGGAGCGCCGAACACCATCACCTTTTACCTGGGAGACCTCTCTTGCATAACTGACTTCAGGTAATATAAATTTAGGTTAATTTACATTAGAAATAGTAAAACAAACATTAGTGCTTATATTAGGAATATAATTTATTCCTATTTTTGTCTTTGTACACACCAATAATCGTTTTAGTCAACATAACATACACTAAATTCGAAGAGGGGAATTTCGCTCGATTTCAGTGTAATATTTCATCTTGCGACAGCGAAAAAAGGGTAATTTTAGAGTAGATTTTCATGGGAGAAAAACCGCTCTTTTAGAGTAGATTTTCATGGGAGAAAAAAAAAGTGATTTCCGCTCGATAGAAATACGGGTTTTGTGGTAGCTACTGGCAATAGGAACGTAATCATTTTTACATTAATTTCCATCTATTCAGATAAAATTTTCATCTTGCGAGCACTTAAATGACACAATAAATGTTGAAAATGTAAAAAGAAGCAAAATGGAGTATTTATTCATAAGTAAGAATAACTTGCCTTTAGTGGAATTTGAACCTGCTGCTACCTTCCGGCCAGCGAACCAACGCCTTATCTCCTAGCCTAGGAAGTCTACTGAGAGAGAACGCCCTCGAAAGGCTCTCCATCTTTTCAGGTACGGTACTTGAGATCAATATTTAAAGATTTCTGTTATGTATCTTATTCCTGACGTCTTCTGGTATGTTTTTGAGAAAAGTTACCATGTCTTCTCTTGATATTTTAACTAAACGCGATTAACTTCACAGAAGGACTTCGTCTTTCGATAACCATCGCAGTAACAAATGGTGAAGAACAAACTTGACTAGTGTCTATGATGCACTGTGCTCCACTCTTTATACATATGTAATATACATTTCATGCCCAGACACACCTCCCCCCCCCCGGATGCCCTTTGCCCCTCCCAAAACCAAATTTTGGATACATACCTGGCGTATGGCGTGGCAGTCATTTATACGCCTACCAATAGGCAACAGGTACTTTATGTGTATGTACCGTGCGTTTGAATCCTGGTGGCGACCGTCCTAACTTAGGTTTTCCAGAATTTCCTTCAATTTCACCACAAGAAAGTCAGGATGGTACCTTAACTAAATCGCAGCCTCTACCTTCCCATGTCCTATCGCGGTCTGATCCAAAGATGGCTAAAGACCTTTAAAATTTCAAAAATATCCTAAACAGTCTTTTAGAACAGTAGAAACAAGCCTTATTTTTCTCCCCTAGCTTAACCTTATATCTTCAGGAGATAAATATAATATTTCCTGGAATTATGTTTAAGATTCAAAGAGCCGCGTATTTAACATAGCGAATGAGTCTGTAGTGTCGCTTTTGTCAATTCCTAGAGATTTTGAAATTTTGCAAGTTGCTAGTTTTTAGGAGCGACGTATTGATGGGTGGAAGGGAATTATTTAAGTTCTTAAACTGCCATGACAGAGCGACAACACTGGAGCTGCTCAGCATTGAGGGATAGTTCACCCACGATGTTGGGTATGATGACATAATAAACACCTTCACGATGGAAAACAAGTAGGAAGAAGTTTTAAAATTATCTTTAAGATAAATAAAATTATTTTTTATGGACAGTATATATGTATTACTAACTGTATTTATGTATAATTAATAATATTTTGGTTTAATTTGCTTTGGTGTTTTTGTGTGCATAATAATAGTTTGTATTACCTTCTTGCTCAGTGTAATTAATACGTCTTCCGCAAGTACATACAGTAATTTAATTAAAATTGCTCATTCTAGGTCTATGTTATTTAATGCCACCATTATTATTATTAATATTATTGAAACCGTGTTTTGTAAATAACCACATTAGCAGAGTTAAATAATTAAAATCTCTTTACTACGCCTGTCATTATTGTGGCGAAAGAACGTTGGAGAGTAAATTTGTCATAAGGTGGGAAAGGGGTGGGAAGAGGGGGCAGGGGCGGTAGAAGTCATGGACCTAGGGCGCCTAGACACATAAATCCGGTCCTGTTTTCAGGGACTTAAAGAATACGGAAGGAAAAGGGATTTCGAAACCATGTTGCCTGAAGAACAGAATTCAACTCGCCCAATAAACCTTCACGATCAAACAAAATCGAAAAGCACAAATACCCCAAATGTTTCTCGAAGAAAGAATAGCATTGTAACCACAAGACAAACGGGTCCGAAGTTGGAATGATAAATAGAGCTTTTGAATCCCGAAGGATTGCTGTTGGCATGGCAACAGGACACAGCTCTGAGCTTCAGTTCCAGGAAGATAGAGAACAAAATGGTTTCATTTAGTGAAAAAGAAAACGAACCTCGAAACAGAAAGTGGAAGAACTAAATTTGAACCACAAAGGAGAGCATTCTACTTCCTTCAAAAGAAAGAAAGAAAAAAGAAGACAAGAAAAATCTGCGCAAATTAGGCGTTCATCTCACACTTTGCAGAACTAAGAAAGAAGGTAAGGAACGTGTTTCAGGAAGTTTTCATAAGCGAAATGTGACACAAGAGTAATACTACATAGAATGTTCCAAATTACTGTTACATGACTTCAAAGCAGAAAGTTATTAATTTTTAAAATAAAAAAGCATGGGTCAGGAAAACTTTATTTTCGAAATAAAAAAAAATGAAAATGATGAGGGATATATGTTAAAATTCTGATAGAATTATGCTAACTACAAAACTACGATTTATAGGATCATCGTTTGGTTGACTGCATATTATGTACCAGTTCACGTTAAATGTTCATGTTTAACATTCACATTTCTCTAAACTTTTGAAAATTGCACAATATGTACAAATACAACTTGAAAGAAAACACAATAACCAAAATGAATAAAGAAATCAGAATTTTAATAGAATATTTCTCGTATTATCAGTCATTCCAATCATCAGTCATTAGTCAGTAAAAGTAATGTATATTTATCGTATTATCAACAATAATAGCAAATTTACACTGCACAAGCCAGTTATTTACTGAAATAAGTTACTGATTAATAAGGTCAAATCGAGAATTACCTTCTTCACTCCATCTTCATTTCTATCAATTCGAACACTGCACTGGTAAGAGAGCGTATCACGCAAGCAAACAAAAAGTCGTGAGGAAAAATCAAATCAGCATAAGAAAGCACACTTTGCCTCTAATTTAACGCTATGGCACCAATATCACTTTTAAATACTTACGGCTTACTTATTGCAATAATACCACTACTTAGATTATTTGCAAACAAACAAAAACTTGCCTCTCTCTTATTCCTAGTTATGCAACGCATTGTCAGCTGAGTCATTCCGTTTATGATGACGCGTGCAAACTTAACATACCATAAACGTAACTTAATAACACATCACCATCAGTCAAAAGACGGGATATAAGTATATATTAAGAGTATCTTAACATACACTATACTATATTATCGCTAGACCAAGTTCTATTCACATTATGTAACGTAAGTCTGGAATAGTTGTGCCATTTTACATTTAAGAAATAATACAGACTGTCTTTTGACTAGGCACGGTATCAAGACCGAGACCAAGGTACAGGAATCGAGACGAGCCCAAGACCGAGACGAGATCGAGACTTAGCTCTCGAGACTCTAAGCTTTATTTGCATAAATGTAGATACTATTAATTTAATGCTTTTGTTGATATTGTTTCATTCTAGAAGAAGTCTCGTGACAATTAGTTTCATTCTGATAAATTTTTATTTAACATTTTATACTGTAGTTTTAAAATATGACTATAAGTCATATAAGTAGTCAAGTTATCAATGCCAAACAATTTTCTGTTGTCTTTCAATAATAATATAAAAGTGATTCGGGGACGGATAAATACAGACATTTATTTTCTTCTGCGGATTTTCATCCCCATGCTTTCTCCCTGCTCAGAAGTCTTTTACTTCTGTTGACACTCTCCCATTACATCAGCTTCTGCTAGACTGATCCCGTAAAGATTGTAAAGCATACATCAAGAAGCCAAACTGTCTAAATTGTAATATAGATCTTTTCTTACACCATTTACTTATATTTTTAAAAATTGAAAGAATTTTGCAATACTAACCGGTACCTTAGAAAAGATGGAGATAATACATATATTTCGTCGCATATGGAAACAAGCAAGTCAGAGTTCAGTCGCGGGATACCTCAACTATCTTCGTAGCCCTGGTAGTTCCTGCTTTGAAAGTTGTAGACAGATATAAGGCTTACCAGCACTTGTTGCTGAAGCCTAAATGTTGTTTAAAGTTTGCCTTAGGAACTTCTTAGTTAATGCATAGGAAATTCTGCATAACCTATCACGTAAAAATGCCTGTACATTCGATAAGAACAGTATTGTTTTTATAAAAATCAAGTGAGGCGGAGTGAGCGTCAAATTTGGATTATCTATATGTCGTTGGTGGTTTCGCCAATACCTCCCGAACAACTCAACCACCTTCGTAGACCTAGTAGTTCCTGACTTGAAAGTTGTCGACAGACGGACATAGAGGGGATATAAGATGTACATAATATGCCTTAGACACAGTATTTTTTTTTTTTTACCCATTAAGCTATGCTTTGTAGGATTGTTGGAATGACATCTGAATCTAATAACACGGCTTATTTCAAATACCAATGTGCTTATTTCAGTTTATAAGATTCGCAAAACGCTATTTGAAAGTAGTACCTACCGGGAATACACTTCACTCTTTTCTTTTTGCTTTAATGCAGGGTTTCTCAACGTGGGGGTCGCGAACCCTAAGCGGGTCGTGTGTTGTGTGCAAGGGGATCGCGAGAGGAGTTGAAAAAATAAATTTAACTACGGTTTTGTAGGCTAAATTCAATAAATTTCACAGAAGGTATTTTATTTTACTTGTTTTCATAATTGCTAAAGATAATGTGATTTGCTGAATACTTTTTTTTTCTATATAATTAGGATATTTATTATCAAATACAGCAAATCAACTGTCATGTTTTCAAATGAAAAGCAAATATTACACACACAAAAAAGAACAAAAATATTTAAAACTTTACGAAAGATTTTACAAATTTACTAGGTTAGCGCGAAATCTGAGCCTATTTTGATTTAACCAGTTTCTAAATGTCCGGTTTTATTTTTGTGATAAAATTTATTAAGTCATTTTCAGTCAAAATTTAGATACCCATACTTTTCATAAATACCACGTTTTTAATATAGATGTGTAACTCAGAAACAGAGTTACGAAACTTTTCCAGATATTTGAATGAAATTTTATGAAGTTTTCTACAATTGCTCACAAAACCCACTTTTGACAATGTGAAAATAATTTTCCAAAACAAAAAAAAATTAACCCTTCTGGGGGTTAAAACTAAAATGTGAAGTAGATCGAGATCGAGAGATGCTACAATATTTTATAGACAGAAATGAGCATCTGACTTCATTTTTTGTTACTAATTAATAAAATTAGACAAGGAAAAGTGGTCTTCTGAATTAACATAGATTTTCCCTTATGCGATATTCATTTTTGAGTTTGAATCCCCAAAAGGGAGATCAAAATTTAGTTTAGAGAAATTATTTTCAGTGTCAAAACTTCAGGGTCTTGTAAGCAACGGTAGAAAAATTCATGCCGGCCGGGTGGCCGAGCGGTCTGCGGCGGTAGGCCATCGGGTCGAAGATCCCGGGTTCGAGTGCCGGCATGGGTGTGGATTTTAACACTTAACAGCTAAAGGCGAATCGTGACGGGCCGAAGTCAAAAGTTACTAGACTGACCCATATAAAAATAAAGTTTCAGAAAAATTCATGAAAATATATTGAAAACTTTCGATTTTACAGGTCTGTTTCTCAGTAATACGAGTTAATAAACAGTACGAGTGTGTGTGTGTGTGTGAGAGAGAGAGAGAGAGAGAGAAAGTGTGTTTTAATTCTTCAGGAGCCTATTTAATACAAAGTGAAACAAAACCGCCTATTACAAACAAGAAAATTACTTTTGGGGGTCGCCGGGCAGAAGGCACGGTACAAGGGGTCGCGGCATGAAAAAGGTTTAAAAACGCTGCTTTAATGTATGGACGTGCAGCTGTAGCCCATACCTATGAATTGATTCTTTTAATCAATCAAGAGCAGTATTTGTATACTAATTGATTCGTGTGGCTGTGGAGTTCGGTAAATGCTATTTTCAATTTCTTTGTATTCAATTATTTCCTTGTACAAAAGTTTAACAAATAGTAAAATTTTTGTCACTGTCTAGGAATTCTAAGGAAAGTTTTGCAGAATTTTTAGTATTTCATGTTGTACTGTAATGGAGGAAAACTCACTTTTCTTATGATCATCTGGATATTTTTTATTTTCAGTTCTGCACATGCGCAAAATGAGAAAATTGTTTCTTATCTAGCTGTGCATGCAATGTTGATCAAGAGTTTGCTGTCGACATTTTGTCAGTTCTTATTTTGATAGAAATGGGAAATATTTTGAGTGAATGGGAATTTCGAACACTAATTGACAATTAAATAAATTATTAAAATGTGGTATAAGTTGTGGAATCAACTTAGTTTATATCTTCTGGATTCAGCCAACATAATTGTAACATTCTATACTGTTTTCTTTTAACTGGAAATTTAGAGCGTCAGTACGACGCTGGACTTTTGACTAAAGAACTCGTATTCAAATCTTTACTTTTTTTTTCTACCAATATTTCTGAGAATTGTAAGATCGATTCCTTTTATTAGCCAAATAACTGTAAATTCCCAGGTAGCTATGGTTGCCTAGCTCTTCTCAGGATTATTTCGGAAAATCTTTAAAGGTATAAGTCCATTTATTTCTATAAATCTGGTAGAAAATTTCGACTAATTTCATTTTTAACGTAACAATTATTCAGTTCGTTTGAGTATAATTTAGAAAAAGTAAAACGTAAATGTTACGTAGACTAATTTCGCAATTTGTGGTATAACGTAAATCTGTTTCCATAATATTGGTGTTCTATATATCCTAACTGAAGCTTTATATTACTTTAAAATCGTAATGCTTTTCTATTTCAGATAATTATTTCTAATCTAAACCCCATATTAACAATGTAAAAAACTGTGTTAATAATTTTTATGTTCTACTGATTGTGAGATATCGGAAAGAGTGCGTACTCATTTCAAACAAGTCAAGAGACGGCAACTTTTTAACGTCTATCGTCTTTCGAAACTCTCGAGACGAGACTGAGGTTTACAATCAAGACCGAGACCAAGACCGGGGTTTTCAACCCCTATTTATGAGATGGTACGAAGCTCATTTTGCAACCTCTATTTAACATAGCATAGGAATATAGCCTAGTTAACTCAAATAACATGGAATAGGAAATTAAGCTCTTTTCTATTCCCTATTTAACATAGCACAGGAATATAGGCTAGTTACGCATTCCAATACTATGAAAGGCTATGATCCCTATTTAACCTAGCCCAAATAACATGGAATAGGAGATTAAGATATTTTTCATCCCCTGCACAGCACCATAGCAGAAATAGACTACGAGCCCCTATTTAACATAGCAAAAGGGGTACGAAGTTCTTTTCCCAACCCCTATTTAACATAGCAGAGATTACCCCGCATAATACACCAGTGCACAATAGCAAAGAAGCTCTTTTTCATTCCCTATTTAACATAACACAGGAATATAGGCTAATTACGCTTTCCAACTCTTTTTCATCCCCTGCACAGCACCATAGCAGAAATTACCTAATCCACATAGGAGTGTGAAATGCCATAAAAGGGTACGAAGCTCTTTTTCCATCCCCTATTTAACATAATAGAAAACTGAAGTCAATTTCTATACCACACCCTACAACCTAGTCAATGGTCAAATATATCTCGTAAACGGCTAGACATATTGAAATTCTATTTTCACATTTAGTATAAAGGCATTAAATATTATTTGTGAAAAAGTGATGACCTGGAGGTGAAAGGTCAAATATTTAACCCTGTATATCTCGTAAGCGGCTAGTCGTATTAAAATTCTGTTTTCAAATTTGGTATGAGGGCATCGAGTGTTCTGAATTCTGGAAATGACATTCCGAACATCCGTACTATGGACAAAACAAAAAACTGTTGACTTGGCAACGATTTTGACCTCACTTTGATATTAATAAAGACTAATTTTTATACAAATACATTTATTTTTCATGGATATATGGAAAAATATACGTCTTGGGCAATCACGATTTCGATATTTGTTAGTGTTATACTACATTTTAAAATATCTTACAGTGAATTACATATTTTTAATGACCGCACACACAACGAAATGTTAGCAGATTTTTCCCTATTTCGGACTACATTTAATACCAGCAAATAATCGTGCTGTTTGTGCAGCGTGGACATACAGAGAAAGCAAAACAACAAAAATTCCCGACGTAAGTAACCAGCTGCTGTTGCCCTTCTATTGATTTTGAAATGGAACAATCTTTAACGTCATATTTGTTAAATTTTCTATTTTCCTGAGAAATCTGCTATCCTCATCTCGAGATATTAATAGATAGATCTGCTACAAAAGGGCTTAAACAAGAGCGAGTTGACAAGTATGCAGAGGTGACGATTGCCTCTCTGAAGTGGGGAGGGGGAAGTTAGTCTTGAATATTTTTATTAATTTTAAGTATGTCTGATGTACATTATAGTACCTTTTCAAAATAAAGTGGGGTTGCATACATTTTAGGATATTCTTGTACACCATTTATAATAAATAGGGCCTGGATAATTGTTTAATTAAATATTTATCTAATTAAATGTATTCACATGTATATTTGTGGGCAAACTGAGTGATTGTGATCACTTATAGGTATGTATGTTGTTACATATTTTATATATTTAAATATATATTGTAATAAAATTTCCGCTACATATACGATTTTTGCGTAACTATTAATTTTAAAAGTAATACTGACTGAATTTAAAGATTTTCATAGTTCGTTATATTTTATTCATTTGAACATCAGCATATATTTTACAAATGTCTATGTAATATTAAATTTCAAATTAATTCTCGCCATTAGGTTTATAAAGCTGTAATTGTTTATCGAAATTCAATTTGACGAAGGTAACTTTCACTTTATTTTGTATGGGCCATTCTAGTAGCATCTGACTTTGACCCGTCACGTTCTAGTTAAAATCCACAATCACAAACATCCATGCCCCAGCCTAGATTCGAACTCGGGACTTTCGAATCTCTGGCTTAGCGCCCTAACCTACACGGCTCCAGGTCGGCTGACGAAGATAACCGTGTGATGCAGAAAGAAGTTCCTCGCCTGATAAAACTGGTCTAACTGGCAATCGACATTCCGTTCTATTCAGTGTTGTACACTGTAAAGCCACGAAGAGGTAAAGCAGCCGACAGTGAGCTCTTCTTTTAGTCTGGAAGGTCCTGGTTCGATTGAAGGTACCGACCGACTGCACACCACGGGAACATTTTTTCCTAGTTATTGTTGAGTGTAAAATGGCCGAAATTGGGCTGCATCTGGAAATTGTTAAATAAATAAACAAAATTATATGGTTGGATGTAACAGTAACGGTACATTCTGATTTTGATTTTTCATGTAACGTATACATTATCAGTGTAAAAAAAACCTTCGGGGTAAAAAGAAGGGTGACGCAAGAATTCTACTCACAAAAGAAGTGATATCCATTTTGCGAGTGACTTTCTTTGTGTCACTATGGCGGAAACGTTTTCTTTGTAATAAAATTTCTTAGTATCCTCCCTACCGCCAGGATAGTGACACAAAGTCACTCGCAAAATAGATATAACTTCTTTTGTGAGTAGAATACTTGCGTCACTCTTTCCTTTACCCCGAAGGGTTTTTTGCACTGATATCATTTATTTTGTAAGGCTGCCTATTAAAAAAGTGCATGGTCTTCATAACAAAGGTCAATTCTGGATCATGGTAGGCCCCGTATCTCGAAAACGGTAACGCCTATTAAAAAGATAAGCATTTCTTTATCCCAACCGGCTCTACAATTGACCCCCAAACCACCTGGTACCAACCATTTGGGGCTAAAGCAAAAAGACAGACAGAATGACATGGACACTTTTCAATCATTTGTGAAAATTATGTGGTTCGGCTAAAAAAGTCGTAACTTTTTAACCCCTTTACCGATTTTGACGTGATACACCGTTTGAAAGGTATTGAAGCGTAGATTAAGATTCCTCAAGTTTCGGCCGCCTGGGGTCAGTGCTATGATCAGAAATGTGAAATGTTAATTGTTTTTCGAACCGCCCTAGAGGTCCCTGGGAGGTCCTACCGACCCATTTTTTTTTTCTGTGTCTTAGTATTGCAAAGAGCTTTCAAAGGCAAAATTGGGCATCAAAATCGGGCTTATGGTTCGCTATATCCAAAATTAGTTGTATATATGAAAGTGCCGCTAACAGACTCTTTTGTGAGTGTCACTCTAAGAACTACCATTCTTCATGATAAAACATTATTTGAAATATGGTCCAAAACTATCAAATTTTATGTATTCTCAGTTTTTCTCACCTAGGAGTATATAGATATAAACAACTAGTTGCATTGTCGTTCGTGTAACATCAAATATAGCACGTAGTATAGTATTTCCTGTGTAATCGGTAGTTTTTAAATGTAGATTGTGTTTCCTGGGACAGATCCCCCCAGCTGCCGACCACCCTGACTGAGGCTTTTTCAGGGTTTTTGCTGTCATACCAGGCAAATGCTGGAATGGTAGCTTCAACTTAGGCCCTGGCCTACACCTTCCCACATCCTTTCCCCTCCCCTATCCCGGCCTGAGCCTTAGATGCTTAAAGACGATAAATAATTTCATTTCAATGTACATTATGTCATTTCTTTTTAATTTCAAACAAGTATTTTATTATTTCAAAGACATATTTTTGATCATTTAAGCACACCGGGCCCTAATTTAATAATTTTTATTTTGTTTATTATTCTCGGTTATTGTTAAATAAACAACATTAACTAAAAGTAGATACTACTAAAACTTCATATATAGGAAGCACGATTCGGTTAGAAGAAATAAATACAATTGTGCACGGGCGGCTGCTCATAATTACAATATATGTTTAACAAGAAAGGGGTAAACAAAATATTGAATATAAAGATATTTCACAATAAAGAATATTTAAATAAATAAACAGGATAATGTTAATATGGAATCGCATTGAAGACAATACTTGCCAATATGTTCCTTTACACATATATTAGATTAACATATTCAAAAATGACGGCAATAAGTAAGTTACTGCAGTGACCGGGAATTGATGAATCTGGGTCACCCAGGTGACCGGTGTTCTATCACTGAACTATCTCCTGAACGATCGATATACCTCCGACCTCAACTGAACCATTCAGTCACTGCTGATATATAATGCCAAGGGACTCCCCTCCATGTGAAGATTTAAATTGAGGAATCTTTCTGAAATTCCAGACTATCCAATGTGCAAGAGAAATTGATCGTCGCGGCGACAGTTCAATGGTAGATAACACACCGCTGTCTGTAATTGGAGGACCCGGCTTCGATTCCGGGTCGTTCCATAGACCTACTTTTCTATCTGCATTTTTCCTAATCAGTAGGTTGTTTTACAAAAAATGTATGGAAATAGTACGTAAATAGTTCAGCTTATAGCACGCTTAATACACCAGACACAAGCAGGGGGTTTCCTCAGTTACACCAGGCAAATGTTGGGAACCTTTGAACTAGGTTCTGGCTGACTCCTCGCCACATCCCTTACCCTACCCTATCCCGGACTGAGCCAAAGATGTCTAAAGACCAAAAATAATAATTCACGTTCAACAAATGGCCTGTAGCAAATGTTAGTTTTCTCAATTACGAACTTTACTTTGTGATAGTTCTCAATAGAACTATGAAACTACTTGAACTAAAAAAGCATGATAAAAGATTAATTTGGAACATTTTATAATAATCTAGAAAATAAGGGACGCTAACGACACAAACTCTTGATAAAAGGGCCTTTTTCTGGTAGTATGGTCAATGCATGACTGATTACTCGGGATGAATCAGGAAGCAATTCTTCGCTTTACACTTTTCATTGTGTAATTTCTGTATGCTATTTTGCTATCCTATCTGTATCCTGTCATGTTAATTGCTCGAGAAAAAGTGGGGGGGGGGGGGCGACTGCCTCCCCTCGTACCCACTCCTAATCGCCGCCCATGCCCGTATGCCACCTAATAAAAAGTGTTTTCTTGAGATCAAATATTATTTTAAGATTTGCTTTAGAATAAAATTTTATCCAGAGATTTATACAGCCGTTGAAAAAAAAAACACATTACGGAAAAATCTGCACAGTATGAAGGTTTTGTTTCAATAAGTAAGAAATATGAAATTTTACCTTACGAATATTGTATTATATTCATATATTACTGTAACATTGTCTGTATTTGGTCTACTACTCTCTTTACATTTTTTAAGATAACGTAAAGTAGACTGAAAATTACTTGTATATATTAGAGTGGTTCAACTGACGTTCTCGCCTCGTAATCGGAATGTATCTATTTTGAATAAAGAATTTTGTCCATCTAAATGTTACCCCAACCCCCTTTTTTGTAAATAGCAGTGGATAGTTGCTGAGATAGTACATCAAAAACTCTCTCCACTTCCTTTGACTGCTGAAAATTTTTAATGTACGTGGAAAATATCTAATCCTAGTAAACGTGTGCTTAGGTGATCGATAACAAATAATTCACAAATTAAACACGTAAATAAAACAATTAAGCAAAAACTAATTGCAATGTTTTCACCTTCGCCGCAACTCTTACTGCACTTTTTAGTCCTGCGTAGAAATCGTTTTCATGAGGATCATGGAGGTTTCACAATTTTGCGTCATGCAGAATTCCTCGGCTGAATTTATTAAAAATTCCCAGTATTCACATTTCGGATTAGTCGGAATTCCAAATTTCAGGCAGGTATTTTGATACTGGTCGTGCAGTATGCTACAGTGATATAAGCTTACCCAATAATGCTTATTTAAATAGTGTCGGGTAACTTTATTACTTTTTGGAAGTGAGCTAAAGAATCAAAGCTCATTTAAAATACAGAATATCATCGTCCCTCATGCAAAACCTGCTATATTAAAGATACGTCGAATGATGTTGGTACCATTTGAAAGTTCACCTCATTCTAAATAATAATAATAATAATAATAATAATAATAATAATAATAAAAAAACTCACCACTACATCCGTGCGCAACTAAATTATCTTCGTTCCAAATAACGTACCATTGCATAGTACATAACATGACGGGCCGAAGTCAAGAGTTACTAGGCTGGCCCATGCCAAATAAAGTTTATCATTTTTTTTTAACACAGTACATAAATGAAACAGTTTCTTCGCTTCTGTAAAATTGAGAAACTTCCATGTAGCAGATTTTGAATAAAGGACGACGATATGTAACTGTGAAATTGTTATTTTAAAATGTAACTTTCGAAAATAGATAAATCGTGTTTGTTTCTAGATCAGTGTAGATCAATTTTAGTGGACTCGTTGAATTAAGCGCTACTGTTAAACAATACTGAATTCAGTAATGTTAAACAATACTGAATTTATTAATTTTACATGTTTAGCTTCATATCCCTACATTTTATGCATTTATATACGACCTTCATTGATAGATCTGTCCTGCTAAACTATTCCATACTATCTGCTTAAATATCTAATGAACTAAAATCCCTGAACTTCTGTCTCTTCCCGCAAGTTTTTGAATACTAAAATAAAAACAATTTTCTTATAGTGCAGTCACGAGTACCATACGGAAATTAGTCAATATCAAATTACACACACATCATTTGGAAGTGACAGGTCAATTTTCCACAGAATGGTATTACTGATCCGCGGCTGACATTCGTTTCCAAACACAAAGGGTTTAGCAACTGAGCAAAACTTACAGTAAAAATAATTTTCAAAAATCGTAAGAGATAATTGAATCGGTAGTTGGAAGAAGGAATAATAAAAACTGAATAATATTTTTAATATTTACTGAAAGGAAACCATATTTTTACAGAATATTCAGAACGGTCTTCTGATCCTTGTGTATTGCTCAGACAGTTTCCAGGTATTGTATTTTTTTCCTGTAAAATTAAAAAAAGTTGGCGGATTTATTTCCTTCTTTCAACTGATGGAAAAAATGAATGCTCAGTTGTAAGTGCTAAGACGTAAGTATGGAAAAATCGACCATATAAATGAAGAAAAACGCAATAAAATGAATGAATGGTACTTCAAATGAATTATATTTACAAGAATATGTGCACAATGGACACTAAAGCTACAAGAAAGTAAAAAATGCACATTTTTCCTTCTACCAACTGACATAAATTTCGCGTTAGGAATGGGCAAAACTGCTATTATTTCGTAACAGTGATAGCAATAGCTGCTATACGCAAATATGATAACAATAGCAATTAAAAATGGCAGTTTAGAAGAAAACGTATATAAATATGAGTTATTTATTCCCGACTGTGAAAAAGCAATGTAAAACATCATTTTAGACTAACTTTATTTACTTGTATTCTGTTATGTGTGCAGTAAAGTGATGGACTAATGTAATTTAGCTCACACTATCACTGTTAGAAAACGATCGTATATAATTATCTGAGCTTGAACTAACTGGTGGAGAGGGAACCGTATATAAAAGAATTAAATCAGGAATGTATAAAGCGGTGGGTACGGCGGGGGGAGGGGGAAGTGTAATTTAGTTTCAAGCTAAATTAGTATAATATTTTAAGAGTGATTATATTCTGGGTGTCTATGAACTACACAAACTTTTGGCGGTGGTTCCTCATCAAAAAAAAAAAAAATCAAAAAAAAAATCCTCTGACAAATTTGGGAAATAAATGCGCATAGTTCCGGAGCTACAGGTTGCCGAAAACTTGGAAAAAATGAACTTTGCAGCTTCATATTTCTATCAGTACGAACAGTAGAGCTGATGCGGCATGGTTCCGTCAAAGACCTTAAATCTATACTATCAGAAAATCCATACTTCAAAATTTCGCAA
This sequence comes from Lepisma saccharinum, assembly GCA_022664845.1. Taxonomy (NCBI): domain Eukaryota; kingdom Metazoa; phylum Arthropoda; class Insecta; order Zygentoma; family Lepismatidae; genus Lepisma; species Lepisma saccharinum. The sequence continues at coordinate 24,997 of JAGDQP010003513.1, read as the reverse complement.
TGAGCGCGTAAGGGATTTCCCAAAAGAATTAGAAGATTCCCAGAAATTCTCTGAAGTAAAAATGGCTTGAAATAAGCATGAATGAGACGGTATTTCACCAAAAAACAATAAATCGTTTGCGCCAAATCGATATCTCAAGTAGATTCCATATAGCGAACGATTTCATTCTAAATGCGTGGTTGCATAACAAGTAGGAGTGCATTGCATGATTGCAAACATCATCTTATTTATTTGTTATCAAAGAGATTGAATATCATTGCCCAATTGGATGCTATGAATGACGTATATCATCTTTACCTACACGGGAAGTCGTTTAATTCATGCTCATTTCGACCTACCTCATCTTCAGAAATTTTCCGAAATCGTCTACTTACTTTGGGGAATCCCTCGCATGCTCATTGCGTAATTTTGAAATATGCATTTTCAAATGGAGGAAGTTTAAAGTTTTTGAGGATGCTAAGCCGCATCAGCTTACTATCGTGGTGATAAAAATATAAAACTCTCAAGTTCAATTTCCCCACGCTTTCGGTAACCTGTAGCTCCTAAACAATGAACGTTTCAGAAATTTGTCAGAGGAACTTTCATCTTATTTTGATGTGAGGAATCACTTCCAGATGTTTGTCGGTGTAGCTCACATACACTCCGTATATACACCATGCCCAGACATCGTGGATCTCCACCGAAAGCCCGTGGTACCCTTCCAAAACGAAATTATACATACATGCCTGATTAAATGTAAGAAATGGGAAAACTGGAGTCCGGATCTAGGGGAATGCAAAAGGGTATTTGCCCATATGCACAACCGGCTGGGAGCATTTGGGGTGCGCCCTTTCGATATTAATGTGTTAGATTTGGCGGGTAGCAGAGGTACAAGACAAACGACTGTGCCCACTTCAGGCGCAGCATTTCGTAGATGCAGTAGGTGTTTATCAGTTTGCCGCTATTTTGCTCTTGGATGTTTTCAATCATGTGAAATAAATAATTAAATATGTCTGGCCCAGTACAGGGATTCTGCCAGAATTTTAGGGTTTCTATTTATTTTTACCGTAAAAAACTAGTGCTTGAGAACTCCCATTTTGGTGGGTTCTGGAAGAATCTCTGGACTTGAACCTCGGGGCACTTGTCCCTCTATCCTTACGAGTGTTTGCGGAGAGGGACAACCATGACGTGATAGTATTCTCGCCAGCGTAAAGAATCCTGGCGTGAATAATCCCATGACAATAATATCTTGACAGTTTAATATGTTGCGACAGTTTGCATCAATGTTTTCATTGCGTATTAAGAAGAAAAAAAATACCTAACCTGATTTTTTCCAACCTGTGTCTGAATTTTATAAAACATTTAAAGTGTGTATTGTTTTATTCACCTAAAAGAAAGAAAAAAGTCTAATCGCAAAAGCAAAGCCTTTTTCGCAAGCAGGAAGGAAAAAGGTATTGCTCTTTACAAATAAAAACTTTAGCTGAACGAGTACCGAACCCGGGACCACTGAATCGCAAGTCCAATGCCTTTCCCATTTTTTTACTATTTCTTTATTAAATTTGAGAGTACAGAATCAAAGTAAACAGAAAAGAATAGATTACAAAAAACATTAAATGAAATTAAATGTATAAAATAAATTAATCAATAGCAATTCAAAATATAACGGGAATTCTCTTTTCTTACAAAAAAAAAGAAAAAAAGAAAAAAATGCTTTTAAGATGAACGAGTATCGAATTTGGGACGCCACAAAGCCAAGTAGCGACCAGTGCTTTCCGAGAGCTGTTTCTATCAGTTCCGATAACACTTAACAGACCCCACTAATTACGTAGTGTTCACTGGTCATTCTCTGCCTTTTTGTTCCGTTCTTCTAGCAGTTCTGTTTGTTTAGAAAAAAGGAACAGTAAGTTTTACCTTTAGCAAACTTCGGAGAAAAACAACAGTTAAGCCAGTAGCTACTTTTAATCGGTGGTAGCAGTGATAGCAGTTTAGCCGAAGTAGCTGTGAAATACTAGCTGCTACGCTATTTTTGCCCATCTCTATTTCACACCTGTTTTTCTAGGATTTTCCAATGGTTTCTTGCTTTCTTTGTGCAGTGTATTGATGCGCGATCCCTTCCAGATATCAAATCCGGCATAAAGTAAGTTTTCAATTGTTTTGCTTTTATTGCCTTCTTCCAACTGCCGATTCAATTATCATAACTGAATAAAAAACTCTGGGATAGCACAGAAAGTTATTTCCATGTTAAAGGTTTATTTTCTCTATAATAAAGTGTGTTATACGTTTACAAGTGTACGTTCCCTCACGCGCTCGTCTGATTACTTCCAACCAGGTACAAGAAGAATCAAAACAATTCAACAACTAAAGAAGTAGCATCCCAACATTCGAAAACAGAGCTATACTTCCTACGGGTTTAGTGACCAGGGATTTATGTTTTCACATGTCATACTGTCAGCATGTATATCAAGACAGCAATTTCTGAGTATTTTAAAAATTACTGCCACGCTACAGAACAGCTTACTTTTGTCTGCAAATATAAACATATCGCCCACACATGTACACCCAAAACATTCGCCCCATTACGAATATTCACAAATTAACTTTTAGAAAGTAAGAAGTTGTATGTGAATGTTATGCACGTAGCATGAGGAATTCGCTATATTATGAAAATGGAAAGAATGGAAAGAATACGCGTGTACACCCCACCTGAGCGTATTTTACGAGATACAATGAAAAACCGTTGGTGAATTCTTGCAGTCTCATCTCTGTAGCAAACGAGCAATAAACTTTTACAATACGAAAAAAGTCTATCTTAGTAGCCACACCCACTAACGACAAGGTCACCCGGTAAGCTGTACAACCTTACCACTTCCACGGTCCACCAGCCCCTTGCAGGAAACAACTAATTCCACGCCGGCCTTTGAAACTTAATTTCACACAAGTAAAACCACAATGCGAAATGAGGAGCACGCTGATAGGATATTTTAATTTAATTTCCTTTATTTCAGCAGGCGAGGTTCAGCTAATAGCTGTTCTTCCACCTAACCCTTGTCAAATCATACAAATGAAAATACACATACAATAATTGAAAAAAAAACAACACACACACACACACACACACAAATAGGGTAAGTATGCCTTATTTCGCAGTATCCCAAATTTTGCACTAACTTGAACAATAAAGTAGAACGAAGTTTGGAAGGATGTGGAAGTGTTTTGACTCATTGATAATATATGGTAGATACTCCTTTATATGAAGCTTTTTTTTTTCCTGCTCTTTCATCTAAAGAATTTGTAAGAAACTAGAAGAGATAGAAAGAGTCGTATGTTTTTCGTAACGTTCAAAGACATCGAGTGCAGTTTCTTCTTTCACCAGGTATTTGTAGCATAGATTTTGATTATATTACAGCATGCATATGTAAATGTAGAGAGGAAATGACAAGTAATATAAGGGTATATTCATAATATCTGTAGCCATCATTCAAAGCCCAATATAGGCTTAATTTCGGTAAAGGTTTGCTTAGCTCCGGTACACGAGAAGACAAAGCAAGGGAGATTAGGTTGTAACAACAAGTTTTTGTGCAACGTTGTCAAATTTAACATACTCTATTGTTGGATCTTCTGTTTGGAAATGTAAACTCTAGAAACCCTTGTAAGCTTTTAAAACTTTTTCTATGACATTTTAGAGTTGCACTAGATGAAGAGGGGAGGGGGATATTCTCACTGTGTCGGACCTGAAAAAGTATGAATATTTGTAGTGCAGATCTTACACTCACAGCTATATGTGTTTACAGTTATTACTATGACACGATAGAATAACCAACCTACTGATAACTGGGGGGGGGGGTATTAAAATGCTCATATTCGTAAAACTGAAAAAAGATATTTTTATGAATTAGAGCGTAGTCTAAAATATTTATCCCCACAGGCTTTGCAATTCGCCGAAGTTAACCAAGTTATATTTCTCACTTTCCCCTCCCATACCACACACATTCTGCAACCACTAGATGTTAGTGTTTTTGGCCCAATGAAGTCTCTCTGGAGGAAAATGGTGAAAGATCTACTGAAATCGTGTGGTTACAAACCAACAAGGAAAGATTTTATGCCTCTCTTTGGCAAAGTGATGCAAGAAAGTGTTACAATGAAGAACATTACAAGTGGTTTCAGAAAAACTGAAATTTATCCACTGAACAAACATGTTCTTCCTGAAAGCGCGTTCAAGCACTCTGCTGTTCATATGCATGTCGTCGACACACCAGAGCCGTTACCACTAGCCAAATCCATAGAGGAAGATAGCTTCTCAGAAGGCGCTCATGTTTGGTGATGGTTCAAAAGCAGTGGAAGTGTCTCAGCAAGTAACATCTGGAATAAAATCTATTCCTAATCCTGCACCTACTATGATCAAAGTAAACGACAGCAACATCTGTCTTGTGAACAACATTTTAAGGACGACAAAGCAGGCGTGAAATGGATTGTTTGGATTGGTTTTATGAACTTTGCCAGGGTCTACTGCGTTATGAACCTGATTTCATGTGCCATGGTTCCAGGGAGCAGGATGAGTAAGAACCATTTTTGCACTTGAACATGTTGTACCTTTCCTCATTTGATCTATCATATACGCTAGCTTTTGTTTAATTAGAACTGCCTTGCCTATGCAATTTCCTTTTTTATGTTCAATTATTTCTAATTGTATCTAGATATTTCAACAGGATTAATAATAATTTTTAAATTTTCATTGTGTAATTAGGCATAGGCCTACATTTTGTTTAGATTCGTTAATTTTAATGATCATTTAATAACAATAAATAACACACAAATATTTTATGACATAGCATAATAAATAATTCAAAAATATAGTGACACAGCATTATAAATTTTATATAGGCCTATACACCTAAATGTATTCTAAAATAATATATAGACGTATAACGTAGTAAAATTAGGAACAAAAAGACAATAGTGCGAAATTAGGCAGCTCTATTGCGAAATAAGGAAAGACACCTGCGAAACTGGAAGCAGCTGCATTATATTATGTACCTTAGATGATAATTACTAAATTTCTAAAAGCAAAAAATAAATTACGAGAGATGTCTCTGGTCAGGTTTAAAAGAACTTATCAAACAATGTAGTGCGTTATTATTAGCAAATTATATAATTGAAAATATAGGCAAAATATAAAATATACTGCGAAATTGGGCATACTTACCCTACATAATAGAAAAAAGACCGAATTCAAACAACGTACATCAAGAGTGCCTTAAAACACAATAAAAACATATGAAAGTTAAATATACAATGAGAACGCATACATAATAAATGAAAAAAAAACCCACACACACACACAATACAAAATTGAAACGTACATAAAAGTGCCTTAGTTACACAACACTATAAAAACATTTTTAAGTTAAATTTCACTGGTAGAAGAGCATAGTCTTTGCTGATTAAGCAAATATACACTTAGAAGAGCTTTAAATTTATTTAGCGTTTTTGCACATGTAATTGCACTTCGCAAGGAATTCCAGGCTTTCGCAGCTGATACAGAAAATGATCGAGTTGTTTGTGTGAGTTTGTATCTTGGAACATCATATGTTGACCTATTACCTGTAACGTACTTATGGATACTAGACCTAGAGATAAGTTTTCCATGGAGATAAGAGTGTGTTTTCTTGTGAATTATATTGTGAATTGTGCAACAGAAACGAATTCGATACATTGTCAAAATATTGTTCTCCTTTAATACAGGGAGAATATGTTCGAATTTACGAAGGTTGAAAGCAAACCGAATGCAAGAATTTTGGACTTTTTGAATGGATCTGACTTTGTTGATTTGAAGGGAAGGGCTATATATGGAATTCCTGTAATCAAACAAGGTCATAATTAGTGTCTGTATTAGATCCAATTTTGTTTTTGCCCGTGAGCAAGTCACGTGATCTATATAGACATCTTAAGTTATTTATTGAACGTGAGCATACGTTAGCTACATGAGGATTCCAGTTAAGATTTATATCCATTAACACTCAAAGGTTTTTAATACTAGGTAAATATCTGATGGTACAGTTACTCAACTTTATGTTTAGTTCCGACGTCTTCAGTTACTGAAGTTGGGTATCTGTCCCTATGACTGTATAGGTACATTTTGATGGATTAATGACCAACCCGTTTTCGCTACACCAATTGTGTATATTTTGCAGATCTTCATTAAGATGATTTACTGTTCGCTTCATATTTCCTGGTGAGGATTTAATAACTGCGTGTCATCGGCGTAACAGTGAATTTGAGCGTTTTTAACAACTGAAACTAAATCTGAAACAAGGAAAATAAAGTTGGGCCTAATATTGATCCTTGAGGAACACCTCTTTTCAGAGACAAAGGCTCAGAAATTTTAATGTTAGGAGACTTCAGAAAAACACGTTGTTCTCTTACTTGTAAATATGATTTGAACCAATCAATATTTATAGTAGAAAAATTATAGTGCTTCATTTTGGCACGAAGAAGATCATGTTCAATTAACTCACAGGCTTTTGATAGGTCTAAAAAACCAAAACTACTACAAACGAATCATTCAACGCATGTAATATTTCATCGGTAACTTCTAAAAGAGCAGTTGTCGTACTATGAGAACCTCGAAATCCCGACTGAACTGAAGGTAAAATACCTTCATTACCAATAAAAGTATTCAGTTGTTTCGAAACAATTTTTTCAGTTACTTTTGACAAGATTGGTACTACAGATATTGGTCGTAGCTCATTAAGTGATGTGACAGTAGCTTTTTTTTTTTTGGCAGTGGTAGCATCTTAGTTTGCTTCCATACATTAGGGAAACAGCCGGTACTAAAAGAGTAATTTATAATTGTGTCAGTGGTAACAGTATGAACGGTAATGAGATTTTCAGCATTTTAGATGTTATTTCGTCCAACCCTCTGCATTTGATGTAATGCTGTATACAGCCTACTGTACGTAATTCTCATTTACTTTAACTTTCTGAGATAGATTATTAGAATACCACGTGATCTGTGAACGAAGATCAGTAGTTGCTAACACGAAATGGTTGTTCATCACATTCGGGTCGTTAAACTCCTTCGGGATAGATTGAGGGGAGTTATTTCCTATTCCAAGTTCACGCAGAGTTTTCCATTTATCTCTATTATTTTTTCCAATGTTAATGCGGTATGAAACATAGCCCCTTTTTTCTTGTCGAATAACTGACGTAGTGAAATTGCGTAACACTTTATATTCTTCCCAATGAGCTTGCAGTCTGGTTCGTTTTAACCATCACGCAGTTTCATTAGCAATTTAGTATTATTTGAAATGAATGGAAGTTTGTGTTGATTAATTTTTACAGTTTTAATAGGCGCATATATATTCATAAGATCCCTTAAGGAGTGCTGCAGAAAATTAACTTTGTCTTCTAATTCCTTGAATGTTATGATATTCCAATCAACAGATTGTGCAGATGTGTTGAATTGGTGTTCCTCTAACGATGCAAAATTCCTGTAATATATAGTTTCAGGTAACCTTTTACTTGGACAGGCTATATTGAGTTTCGCGTAAATTAGAGAATGGTCAGATGTGCTGACAAGCACACCAACACCATGTGTAAAAATAGTGTCCATGTCATCTGTAATAAACAGATCAAGCAGTGATTCTCCTGTCTCAGTGATTCTTGTAGGTTTGTCTATTATCTGCATGAAGTTAAAATTATCTAAAATAGTTTGTAAATAAATAGTTTCAGATTTACGTGGAACAAGTTGGTCACAATTGAGGTCTCCACTAATATACAAGTGATCAACACGCGGGTAAATATTTGTTACTAAATCTTCTAAAGTCTAGAGTAGGGTATGCTACTAGATCTAAAGAGGGAGATTATACCTAAAGTTTTGGAATTAACACAGGCAATTATTGAAATATATACAACTTCGCTGACCTCATTGTTGTTTAACACCTTCACCTGCAAATCATTACGGTAATATAATAATATACCACCAGATCTTTGACCTCTATTCTGTCGAATTACATTATAGCCAGGGATGCTTACTACCTCTGAATTCACAGATACATCAAGCCAAGTTTCTGTGACTACGAAAATTGTGCACTGGTTGCTCAGAACTAAATGCCTTACTTCATCCATCTTAGGAACAAGGGAACGTACATTGGCGTGCATGATAGTAAAATTAGCAGTTTGTTGTAACAAAGTATTAGAGTGACCTATAGGCATTGCATGTTGATCACTATAAACATTTTTCTCACGATCATCATCGGAGCCTGGGATCTGACATCTAACATAATGGGAATTATGCATATTGTTCTTTAAAAAGGATACTTGTACCTATAAGATTTGGATCTATGCTCTCCTCCGTAACACAGTGTTTACACAAAATATATAATATTAAATAATACGAATTACTATTTACACTGGCATTGCACTTTTAAACTAACATTTCGAAATTTACCAATTGTGATATGTTATATACGGACACATGTACGTGGCATACATAACTAAATAAAGCTTGCTAATAACGTAATTATATGAGCGGTCCAATGCCGAAATGCTTAGTAGCACTGTCGTCATTTTAGTTCTGTAGCGACAAGGAGACACACATGTAAAAGGGAAAATTAAAATAATAATAATAAAAGAAAAACATACTAAATACAATATGAACGAGCGCACACTATAGCAGAAAATATCAAAACTGCACAGAATGAAAAAAGTCACTAATTCACAACTTTCCACTCGGCAATCACTAACGATTTTGTTTACAGCTCCAGTCAAAAATACTAATGAGAGTGCTACGATTTAAATAAATATTTTAAAATAATCATAATTCGCACTCATCTAGCGTAACACAACACTTTCTTCCAGCTGCGGCTCTCTCATCTAAGTTTGTTCGGTTGTGCAAACTATCCTCTAATATTTCTATTCTTGAAGTGTGTTTAAAACCATCTTGCTTAGAGAGAGAGAACGCGCGCACGCAGTTCTGGCTGGTCACACGAAGCAGCTCGTTTGCTTTCTCGGTTTTCTTCAGGTTGACAACCGAGAACGATGAGGGTGTAAATGGAACTTCTGGGCTTGTCAGGAGTACAAGAGGGTACAGGGAAGATCGTTGCGTCATAAGACTATATGGTAGCAAATTTTGGGCAACCGAAGTGGACTCGATTGAGTACACACACAGTTTCCCGCGTGTAAAATTCCCGCACCCTTGTCAATGTGGACAGTGTTTCCAATTCCCACTTCAGAAATAATTTCTCGCAACTATTTTTCTTCTCTCGAAGTCAATTGACTCAATGGAAAAACAGTGTTTTTCTATATTTAAATTAAGGAGTCCTTTAAGTTGGAGAGTCTATGATAAAATATCTGTTATCAAAAGTGCTTTTTAAAATAATCTCTGGAATAATGCCCCAAAATAAGAATAATAATTCTTGATTTTTTCGCCTTCTTTTATTATTCTGAAGCATTACCTAATTTTGAATCATCCTACCGGCTATTCTGATTAAAGCTTAACCAAATTTTCGCAGCCCAATCCAGTGCATGTTCAAGTAGTACGTAACTCTGATTAAGTAAAAGAAACTCACTTAGGAACGTACGACAACTCTACGATATATATTTCTTTAATTTTAAACGTTTCCAAAACCAGGAAAAGAAATCATGCCTCTTGGGTGGAAAGTTAACCAAAACATGCAATACCACTCACCGAGCAACCGTAGTTCAGTTCATGGAGTATTAACTTCGCCTTCGGGAGGTCATTGGTCCGACCTAGCACCCGACCCACTGAGGTTTTCTGTCACACCAGGCCAATGCTGAGATCGTATCTTAAACCTAGGATCAGGGTGATTACTTCCTGCATCCTTATTCAATAGCACCACGCGTGTAACACAGAAGTCTACGAAGAATAAGGACAGGTTTCACGAGAACTTTACTTTAATGCCTCTGCACATCTTAAGGCAGTAGTTCATCCCAAGCAGAAAGGAACGGGTTAGGTATTAATTATGTTCTTAACTCAATGGGTATCACAGGATTAGCTAGCATGACTGACGGATACCTCGAAATGACGGACCCCTGAGTTCGATTTCACGTTCGGTCACGGCTTTAAAATAGTTTGGGGACGTACATAACCCTCAGCGATGTACTGCTCTTAAATATGAACCTTTTCATCTAGCGAAAATTGTGAACAATTACAATTGCTATTATAATTACTTCTGATATGATTATAAGAATCAGCATGGTTGATTTGGCTCCTCCTCGACAGGAAACACTCCTCAATAGATGAAATATGGTATTAAACTTCTGCTTCCACTCATAAGTTTTTCGATAATTTTAAGAATTTTCTCCAATATTCTCAAAGTTCATATCTTATTTTTAACTGGCATTTATGGATTACACAGACAGACAACTATGAGTTAAGTATGACACATGTCTGGGGAATTATATCCCTCAGCGAGCGCTCTTTCAGGAAGAGGGAATAAGGTAGCGGTCAGGACCATTGTCTAGGTGCTATGCCCATATTTGCCTAGTGAAGCTTAAACCATGGAAAACATCAATCAGTAACTTAGCAGTACTTCTTGAACCTGTCTCCTCAATGCCGATCAAGAGTCCGTGAACGTAACCACAGAACTACGGAAGCTAGAAATGTTTTATTTCTTGTTATTCTACTAAGTAGATTAATATTCAATCCGTTATTTCACTTAATAATTTCCATCAACGAAGTCCTATCCAAGCTCAACGAGATCAACGAAATTCTTTGTTAGTTTCATAATATTACAAATTACAATACTTTTGTGTTGACTAGAGCGTGTTGTTATAGTTGTTCTTTATTATTATTATTACCAATAATAATAATAACGCAAAAGATGCTGTAATATATTGTGCACCACCTGAAGTCCAAATTATGAGCCGCCACTTATATCTTCCCCTCATTATCACTAACTGCCTGTATATGCCCTATTTCTTTTCAATGACAATACGGTTACTGACTTAGATCCAATCAAAATGTCAGTCTCACTCGGGATCGAGGCACTTCCAGTGGTTTTGTTATTGACATCACCACCCTTCAGGTTCAGAGCTTGCTGGAGTGCTTTAGTACGCAATACCCTGATCTCATTTCATCCAATATTTAATATACTTAAAATCTGCTACTTTACTACTAATGACCAGGACCTGATTTATACGTCTAGGCGCCCTAGCCCAATGACTTCCAGAGCCCCCGTCCCTCCACCCTCACCACTTCCCACCTTTTTTCCTTCCTATCCTCACATGATGACAAATGACTCTCCTCCGTCTTCTAGCCATTAATAATAATAATTATTATTATTATTTAACTCTGGTAATATGGTTTTTTACAAAATACGTTTCAATAATATTATAACAATAAAATGATTTCACTGAATACAATGAGCAATTTTAATTAAATTACTGTAGGCTACTTGTTGAAAATATATTAATTACACTGAACAAGAAGGTATAGGCAAAGGTGGTATCTCACTATCTCGAGCCCCTGTAGTTGCTTGGTAAGTATTTGATTTTATGCAGCAACAGCAGTTGGTTTCACTGCATTATGCACTGGATTACATGTTGTGGTGCGCTGGCGCCAGTCAGTCAAGGACTAGAGAGTATATATAGGACCGCCAGCTGAAGGGAGTTGAACGTATTAACTATAGATGGTAGTACTATCGAACTATAGTCTTGTCATCTTCAGGTAGGCAGGTGAACTACAAGCAAGGACTAGGTTAATCCTTGGTTACAACGTAGCTAGCCGGTAACAAAATACTTCGTTCCTATTCGGAAAGAACGCGCCCGCTCCCACAGAAAGCCTCACAGGCTCACACCACAACACAACAGAGTACTGCTACTGACTACTGAGAGTAGAGTCAGAAGTAGGAGCATGGTAGGACTGCTGCATCTTGGGGTTGAGATTCCTTGAAGTTGTTGGAGCGACATTCAGATTATTTGCATTTACTGTATATTCTACAATGCAATCCACTAACAAACATAACTAATGTCAACACATTAATAAGACTTTGTACTGCTTCCTGAAGTCGAAATATTGACAGGGATGGAAAAAAAAATCCTTTTTTCTTTTCCCAAAGACAAAGATAGCCCGTATCTACATCCATTATGAACGGTCGTTGACCCGGTAGATAGTTCTCCCTGACGACCACTAGGTGTCACTAGTACGCAATTATCGCTCTTAGTTCAAACTATTGTCGCTTATGCGAGCTGGCAATCCTATACTTCCTAATCCTTGCTCTCAGTGATAAAAGCTGTCAACTGCATCAACGTGTGTGTTTTCGTTGTGCTGAAAACTTTCTAAGGTATGTTTTTGCACATTGTTACACAATATATTTGTAGTTTTGTGCATACGGAAGTGTAATGATTAGGGTTTTGCCTAACTACATCTCATCTGTAAGGAATAGTGTCGTGTATCGTGTTAGAAAATTGGCGGTAAGATGTTAAGGTTATAAAGTGTTTAATGCCAACATGGCTAGGGTTGAAAAATGAGCCTCCAAACCTAGAGGATCTTGGAATAAAGAGGACTTGGTTGAGGCCATTCGAGCAATAAGAACTACATCCATGGGTTTAGAAACAGCAGCAAATACGTTTTCAGTTCCAAGACCCACGCTTCAGAGACTTGCCCGTCTTGATGTGACGCCAGAAGATGGTGTAAAATGGGAAGAAAACCCGTGATGACAAAAGACCTGGAAGATGAATTAGTGAATTATCTATTGATAAAGGAAAGCAAATTCCATGGATTAACCAGGGCAGATGTGCGACGATTGGCATTCCAATTGTGTGAAAGGAACAGGGTGTAACACCCCTTCAAGGATGGCCTGTCTGGGCGAGCCTGGTTTGACCATTTTTTTAATAGACATAAGAATGTGTTATCTCTATTAAAACCCACAGCAACAATATGTGCACGCGCAAATTCCTTTAATCGCGAGGCAGTGAATGTGCTTTTTGACATTTTACATGCTGAATTCGAGAGGCACCAATATCCACCACAACGAGTGTTCAACGTGGATGAAACAGGGATCACCATCGTGCAAAGCAAAACACCACGAGTGTTTGGTCTCAAAGGAAAAAAAAAATAAGGGAGCACTGAGTTCAGCAGAAAGGGGAGCATTAGTTACAGTTGTCTGTTGTATGAATGCTGGGGGAGACTCCCCCCCCCCCAATGTTCATATTTCCTAGAAAAAATATTACCCCAACCCTCATGTAAGGAGCACCTCCTGGTTCAATTGGGAGATGTCGTCCATCGGGATGGATTCAAGGTCCGTTTTTCACAGAGTGGATGAGACATTTCATTCAAAGAACAAAACCAACAGCTTCCGACCCCATACTTTTAATTCTTGATGGGCATAACACACACGCGAAAAACATTGATGTAATAGAGCTCCCACGTCAAAATCACATCTCAATCATCAGTATCCCTCCCCACACAAGTCACAAGTTGCAACCATTGGACAAATCACTTTTTGGCTCTTTAAAGCATCAGTACAGAACAAATAAGACAGTGGCTACGTCACAGTGAAAGACCAGTGGGTCCTTACGACATTGCAGAGGTGTTTGGAAAGGCTTACTTATTGTGTCAAACTGGCACAAATGCAGTGAATGGTTTCAAGGCTACCGGAATTTATCCCTGCAACCGCACAATATTCACCGATACGATCAAGGGAAACACAGTTCCACCTCATAACCCTCCTGCCCATTCTATTGCAACTGTGGATTCTGATGACCAGAAGAATTGTGACATGAATCCTGCTACATCACCTCCTTGCAACACGACACTTATTTCTATTCATTCTTCAAGTGGCCCAACAAGACATAATCCTACTGAATTTCATATCCCAGCGCCAAATGTTCGTGATATTGCTGAGACAGGACCATCTGGACTTTGTGGTGCATTACATTCACCTTCAGGGGCAACAGAAAGTATGCAGTCTCACCAAAGGATATCTGGCCGATTCCAAGGCCTAAGAAGAAAATGACTAATAGAGGACGGAAACCTAGAAAATCAGCATTGATAACTTCTTCTCCCTTCAAAAAGTCTTTGGAAGCAGTAGAAAAGAAGAAAGTTCTGAGAAAATGAATCACAGTAGAGAAGAAACACAAGAGGGGGATGAATGGCACACAGGAGGAAAAAAAATTAGAGGAACCTCTAAAAAGAAACCTAAACTGTCGTGCAGACGTACACATGTGCTTTCTGTGGTTAACTGATGATGATCAAAGTGACTATGAGTTTGATTCTGGAGAATCTGTTTTAGAACCTTCTTTTGGTGTTGAGAAACCAGATGACGGCGACACAGCGTGTTTACTTTGTGAAGGGCTCTTTTCGGAAGACACGATGGGTGAACTGTGGGTAAAATGTTTTTATGTGGCTTGTGGGCACATAATGAATGCACTGGCTGTGAAAAATACATTTACGTGTGCGATTTTTGTACATAGATCTTGTTAACACTCAAATGCAAAGATTACCTGCACATTTCAAGTTTTTGTGCAACTAAAGTGCCAGGTAATGTTAACAATTTGTATTCACTTTTAAACATGGGAGCTCACACTGCCAGCATATTTTGAGTCCAACTTTTGATACAATAGTTCAAATCTGTTTTTCTTATTTAAGTTGTAAGCCAATTTCTTCAAGGTATTGCAAAATAAAAAAAAAAATAGTAATGGTTCATATTTTGTTGTCTTTTAAGACCTTCAGACACCATAGGTACCAATTTACATTAGGGGGTTCATATTACCTACATACGTCAAATATTTTACAAAGTGTTACCTTTTGCCAAAATATGTTTTATATTAACTCACAATCTATTTATCACTACAAATGCAGTGCAATATAGTAAGAGACATACCAAGGTATGTTTTCCCCAAGTTTTATTTTGCAATTGCCATATTTGTGTGAGTTACGCTACGCAAAGAAAGTGGGGGCTACTTCATTTTCACTAGGGTTGCCACCTGTCCCGTATTTTACGTTAAAATTATCCGTTCTGTATTATAAGAAGTAAATTCACACGCAGATTTCCAACTTAACAATAAAAACAGTGATGAACTCTTTTCCAGCTGTTTACTATGCAGACTGGCGAGCAGACTCTGTCCTCGCCCCAACATGACGGCGTATAATACTCATGCCTTCTGTTTGTTCTTGTTGGTATCAGATATTTATGCCAACCGTGATTAGAAAATGGATATATCAACTTTCCTCTCGCCAGTGTTTTTGGAGTGTGAGCAGGATATTTTAAATTGTGCGGTAATCATAGTCTTTGAAGACCGTGTCCGCACAACGTGGAATCAAATATGTAAATAAGAAAATTTAATTCTAGCAAAGTATGTTTCTAACTCCAGTTACAATCGAAGAGTTATACACCCATATTCAGAAGCTGTCCAATACTGACTCAACAGGTCTGGATGAAATTCCGTCTATTGTTATTAAAAGATGTATACACTTAATTGCAGACCAGGTTTGCTACCTTATAAATAGCTATTTTGTGTCAAGTGTTTTCACAAGCTGGCTAAAACTGCCTCTAGACAAGAAAGGGAAGATTATAGACAGGCGAAATTATCGTCCCATTATCAACATTTACTGAAATATTTGAATACGCGATTTTGACAATTTAAATATCTTTCTATTTACACCCAAGTTGATATTCATTTGCCAACATAGTTTTCAGATAACTTAAATAGGTAATTCATCATGTCATAGGTGTGTACATAGATTTTTGTAATGCATCTGACAACGTGCATCATTTAACTTTATTAAGAAACTATATCAGCATGGTATCAGGGGTGTGTCATATGATTGGTTTCGATTGTACTTGAGCAATAGAAACCAGGTAGTACATATCCCTAGCACTTAATGAGAGAAGCATGGGATTCAATTCCTTAGTAGCTGAAATTAACAACTGTGTTCTTCAGGACTATTTTAAGACCTGTTATTTTTTTTATTTATTTATTTATTTTCTATATAAATGAATTGTATCAGTTCACATTCGGAAAATGTGGTTTTGTACGCTGATTTGAATCTGAATTTAAATTTTAAGACCTTCAGAAAATTTGGGCTAAGACCGGATGGATGATGATGAGATGATTGGTGGAATTAAGAAAGTGGGAGAACCCCCAGAAAACCCATGCACATGGTGTTAGTCCACCACAAAGCCCACATGAACGAGCAAGGTTTGAACTGACGACGCCAAGCGCCAGAGGTGACAGCTCTAATCGTTGATCCATCGCGTGTTTTAGTAACTGGAAACACTCACCAGGAAGCAGAAAGGAACTGCAGAATTAATAGAGTGGGCTTCAATAAACAGTCTGAACATAAATGTTCATAAATCAAAAATCCTATATATTCACCTTTGTCACCGACCGTCTGCGTTTCCACCCATAATAGTAAATTCTTTATGCTTGGAATACACTTCTAGAAATAAATTCTTAGGTGTAACTATAAACGAAAAGTTAAAATGAGATGATCACATTCTTGAACTCATCAAAAATTGAATGGTGTCTGGTTCTGTCTGCTTCATCATAATAGATTATAAGGTACTCTGTACTCTTTTGACAAACTCTGCTCTTATTATATTACGTAAAATTCTATGCTGTTATTAGCTTTGGAATAACATTTTGGGGTGCCTAACATATTAGTGTAAATAAATAATTTTTGTAAACAGAAGAAAACTGTCACAATTATTTTTAACATGAGCCCCAGGTCATCATGCAAAAATGTGTTTACGTCTAAAAAAAAAATCAAACAGTTCCATTCCTAGGCTTATATATTTATAAGAGTGTAGTGTAATATTTACAAAGAAAAATAGTCACTTATTAACTTGTACGACAAATATTCACAATTATCATACAAGGCAAAATAGAAACATTTTCCCAAAAAGACAAAATTTCGCAACTACTCATTCTAGTGTTTACTCTTCGTGTGAACTACCGAATTACCTTAAGAGCATTGAAAATATTATTAAATTTAAATATTCAGATTGCCGGTAAGTAAGGGTTATTACGCTGTCAATGATTGAGTGATGACTCATTTGTAATAATTTATAGTGATGTTAATTGCACACTTTTTAAAAAATTAGTACATCATGTCTCATGTATACACAGGTCTTATGTATCACAGGTCAGGACCTCAATGTACTTACTACCCAACTACACAGATGAATAAACTTCTATTGTAGTACTTTCATTTTAGATTTTTTTTAGATTTGTCCGTATTTTTATGCATTATCCCGTATTTTTGCCAAGTGTCCCGAAATTTACTCATCAAGTGTCCCGTAATTTACTTAGAAAGCCCTGTTTTCCACAGAGTGACACTTTTTAGGCTATCATCCAAAGCCGCAGGAAGCCGCAATTTATCTTTTAGAGGAAGAATATGGAACAATCATATAATATTTTAACGGAGATCTTAGCATCGGGAAACGTGGAGAAAATTTTGTAGCTGTAGCGATTTAACATATTCTCGCTCCAAAATTATATGGTTTTTAATAGCCACCCACCCTATTTCTAGCAGAATATGCTTGTTAAAAATTTCAACTGAGATGTGGTATCGCTGCGCTACACTAGCGCCAACTGCTTAATGAAGAACTCGGAATTAAACTTCATACTTAACAATGTTATGGTGGTAACGGCCTGAAAAGATGGCTGAAGTTTCGTCTTTTCATTTTGAAATGGCGGTTAAATAGTGTATAAGTTTGTTCAATGCAAACATTGCTTGGAAAAACAAGGACACTTTTGAATAAGTTTTCAAGTGTATTTTAATTTGGTTAACGTGCATTACGAATGATACAAAATAAATTTTCATTCCGAAAAGAAGCACGTGCAAGATGGTAACGGTGGACGTGATTTCCTTCGATGGTTCCCAACGATGTTCTAATAGAGGATATGCTTATAGTTATCTCATGCCCAGCGAAAGAGTGAAGCCAAAAAACAACTGAGATCGACTAAGGCGACGCACCTGATTGGTTAGCAGACAACTAACAGCACCTGCTACCATCTTTATTAGCCGAAAACAACGTTTTTGATTGAAGTAAGTGAGCTAACTGGACAGGAGTATGCTATGACGTTTGGCTTCATGTTCTTGGCAAAATCGCATATTAGAACATCCTTGATGGTTTCCAAAAATCGCTGAGTAATTTTTATGCAAACTAATAACTAAAGGATAAATATTATAACTCTCGATGGGATTAATTTGAAAGGGATTAATTTTAATCAACTGAGGTAAGTGGAGGCTACTAATTCAATGTTTCTAATTTGCAGTTTGAATTCGATCAATTTCTAAAATATTGTTTATGTATGTTAATTATGATAATTAAGCGAGGCCAGGAAACTGCGGACAGATTAAAAGGAAAAAGGAACGTGGCTTTGTGACACAAACTTTTTTTTCCCGTCTTAAGCTTGAGATTGTAGTCTTTTATTTAAACACCTGTACTTGAAGTACTAAAATTATAAATTTAAAGGCAACTTTGCGCTAGAAGATTTTTTTAATTTTATTTTTATTTTTATAGGGATAACGTAAGCTAAGTCAGTTTAGGCAGAAGCCAGTAACAGTACTTTGTGTTTAGAAGTGTATGGGTTGGTGTTAGTAGTGGTGTGAATAAACTGCATTGAGGAAACTTTAAACTGGTCTTAGAAATCGTAGACGTTCAGAGTTTAGTTGTTAGTTGCTTTTTTTATTATTATTATTAAAAGTCAGTTTAGGTCTGAAACTTGTATTTTGGCTTTAGGAAAACTTTTATAGCCTGGGAAGGTTAGGTAGGTCTCTTCGTTAAGTTAAGGTGTGTATATTTTTCTGGAATGTCTGGACGTTGTGGTGTCTGTTTCCATTTCGGACCTTTACCGGAATGTGTGGATCGGTGTGGGTGTTAGTGTTTTTCTTTTAGGAATTCGTTATGAGTTGAGTTCGGTTAAGTTTGCTTTTTAGTGATAGCATTTTTGGGAAAGTGATTTTCTTATTGGATTTGTCAAGTTGCCTCTGCTTCAGTATAGTGGATTTTGTCTTCTGGGAAAGGTGTGATAAGCGTGACTGAGCGAAGGCAGGTCGGAGATTTTCTTACTGAATTTTTTTTTTTTGTGAACAGGTTAGGTATTATTGGGAAGTTAGAAATTAAGAGCCGGCGGATGTGAACGGTTTCGGTTATTTTTCAGTGGTCGAGAGTACGTGGGGAACCGAAAGAGGGATTGAAATATTCAACTTTTTCTGTGGTGCTACTATTGTGTTTTATTGATTTTCCGAGTTCGGGGTTTTGAGGGTGGGTGTTTTCTTCTTACTGTTGTTTATTACCGAAGGAATGTTGAGCAAGCGATGGCGGGTGTTTCCCGACTACTGACGAGTTTGGATTTCTTTAGACTTTAGAGTATCTCAACTTGAGTAAGGATAGTAAAGATTTGTAATTATTGCTAGTATTTTTTTTTGGGGGGGGAACAGAAGCACACAGGTCGGAAGTAGTATGGAATTGGTAAGGCTTGTTTTTTGTTTTTGTTTCTTTCTTTTAATGAGATTTGGCTAAGTTGCCCAATTTGTGAATTCTAGAGATTTCGGAAGGAGTAGGGCAGATTCGGAGATTCTTTGTCGATTTTGAATTACCAGGGTGAGTCATATGTTCTTAGCGTTGGGTGGCCCCGCCCACTCGATGCCGGAAAACCATGTGCAACATGTAGAACAAGTGAAGGTGTTGGTGGCAGAAAGCGTGTCACGTGTCTGTCTGATCACAGCGCTAACGGTGTGTGGAAGGAACTACGCGTTGAATACACAGTTGGCAGGACAATGGCTGAGGAGAAACTTGTGTGTCGTGTGCTTCTGCGCCAGTACTGGAAAAAGGGGTTGAATGTAGAAAGTGGTTTCAACGTTTTCGGTCTTGTGACACCAGTCTCGATGACAAGCCCAAGAGTGGACGCCCTGTCACGACGGATATCGATGCCCTCCTGAACGCTGTTGACGGAAACCCAGGAACCAGTACCCGTCAGCTGACAGATGAGGTCCAGACATCACAAACCAGTGTCGTTCGTCATCTGCATCAACTTGGGTTTCGCTCCAGGCAACCGAGAATGGTTCCCCATGATTTGACTCCCGCTCAAGCTCAACAACGTGTGACCCAGTGTGAAGAACTGCTTCGAAACCCAACTGACGTCAGGTTTTGGCGGCGGATCATCACGAATGATGAAAAGTGGATCTTTCTTCGTTTTCCTGACACCGGGAAACAATGGCCTCGACCAGGTACCGAGGCGCAGCCAGTGGTTCAAAGAGGGCGGTTTGGAGAGAAGACAATGCTGTGTGTGTGGTGAAATTTCGAAGGTACGGTGCACTGGAAGCTCGTTCCACATGGTCGTTCCGTAGATGTGACATTGTATGCTGAACAGCTGCAACGGGTATACGACATTGTGCGCCGTCGATATCCAGCACTGGTGAACCGAAAGCGACTGCTCCTCTAATTTGACAACGCTCCATGCCACAGGGCAAGAAGAGTTAGCCAGCACATTACGGACATGGATGGCGTGGACATTTATTTTACCATCACCCCCTACAGTCCCGACCTTGCGCCATCTGATTTTCATCTGTTTCGTTCCATGGCACACTTCCTGCGGGGCAGACAATTCCATTCGGTGGATGATGTGACAACTGGCATTACTGAGTTCTTTACTTCACAGCCTGCAGCCTGGTATCGTCAGGGGCTTGTGTCACTGGTGGAACGTTGGAGAAGGACCATACAGTGTGATGGGATGTACTTCGCCGAATAGGCTTCTGTGGTACAGGGGGAGGCGGGTGCTGCACATTATCCATGAAAATGCTACGAACATATAACTCACGCTGGTATTGTAATATTTACATTAAATTCATTAATCTGTAAAACTTCTGAAGCATAGCTGTTTGAAATTAAGGGAATTTCCGATTATAATTAAAAGTTGGGTTTTAACTGGATGCGGTTATAATCCTTTAGCGGACGACTAAAGCCTGGCCTTGACTCTTGAAAAAAATAATTAATGTTCTTTGGTTGAATTAAGTAAGAAACTGGGGAAGACTGTGAAATAACTGCTTCTAATTTTGAACTTCTCTTAATGATTGGGTGAGTTGTACGTCCCTGCTCACCTGGTAATTTTGATTCGAATTAATTGAAACTTCGGGGAATAACTTTATACCTAATTGGAATTTGAAGTGAAACAGAAATAGTCAGAAGGCAGTTCTCGTTTCTTGAGAATTTACGTTTTTTCTTTTTTAATTTGTGGATGTGAGATAGATGTATTTGTTTGACTATTAATGCACTTCTATTGCATATTTTGAAAGGATAAATATAATGGAATTTATTGTTGATTATTTAAATTTTCAAAGAATCTATGTTTGAAAATTCTGATTGAATTCAAGTGATTATTGCTGTCGAACTCACCATGACCAGACCTGTCAACCTAGGAAATTTCGAATGCGGGAGGTTTGCCAACCTGGAAAGGAAAAAATTCGGCAGCTTCACAGAATCTCTCACGCAAAATGCGTGAGAGTTGATAGGTCTGCATTACTATCTGAAACCCGCGAAATTAGCCAAAACAGACCATGGGGCCTCGATATATCTTTTAGTGCTCATTACGCACATAACAATAGTAGTCACGTTCATCTTGATCCACCAACAGCCCCATTAATCTAACTTAAAAAAAAAAAGTATTGACGAGGAGATTTCTGATACATTATTCATTTCTACCGTTTATTGTTTGCATTAGTACGCTCATATATTCCAAGCATTCTGTTACGGCTAAATATCCTAACAATAGCGTATCAGGTAAACAAAGAACACAATGAAGGCTATAAAAAAACTTAAATGTCAAGGCATGACCACTTCAATATTTTTCCTGCAACCATTGGAAAAGTGCAACACTCCCTAGAAATGAATTCACAGAAACTTCGTTCATGGGAGCATTAAACAAACTTAAGTAGTTCTTTGTTCAGGATGACTTTTATCTCACCCGTAACTCCACCAAGTGTTCAGTGAGCCAATCCCGCGAAAGACTTGAAATATTCCCCTATGTACGCGTTGATGATGATAAAGTAAAAATGCATGGAATACTTTCGTCCTTATGACCTAATAAAATTAGTTAGGAAATATTAAAATATTCACTAAGTTTAAATGAATCGATCACTGTTCAAGACCATTTAGGTTCCCCAAACAGCACATTCATCAATCCACCGATGTCAAACTCTGATAAAGATATTTTAAAGGAAATATTTGTTAATTAGAAGAAGTGCACAGGAAGTGTACAGCAAGTAAATGAGCCAATTCAATTTAGATTTTTTTATCTAATTAATTGCTTAGATTATTACTGGAGAAAATGTTAGGTAGAGTTACGTTTGGTTAAGGTAAATTGAATTGTAGAATATTTGGGCATAAATATATTTTATTTTAGAATATGTTCTTAATTTTGAGGCCACTTGTCTGTGTGTTCGCTTGCCGATGTGTCAAACGTCCTTCAGTTGTATGGAGATATTAACTCTATAGGTTTTGCTTTCTGATAAATTATTATTTGTTTTGAGATGTCCGCTGCTGAAATATGATTTGTTTATAAATTGTTGTTTGACTCTGAGTTAATGTTTTATTTCATTTTTTGTAATTCGTCGTCTTAAATTTATGGAATGGTTGTTGGCTTACATACAGATGTCCGTCCCCAGATTGAAGAACATTTAAGAGGGCTCCTCGCTCCAACACACCCATTTTTAACATTTTTTTAAATATTTCAAAATCTAAGAGTACTATCAAAAATATAAATTCATACCGCACTAGAACTTACAATTTACTATGAAATACAATGGACAACGATCTCGAAATTTTGTTGAATGATGAGTGCTGAGATTTCAATGAAACAATGATGTCATAATCTTTGAAAAGGTATCACACATCAATCGACAAGATTTCGAGATCGCTGTCTATTGTACTTCACAGTAATTTGTAAGTTCTAGTGGGCTGAATTTACATTTTTGATAGTACTCTTAGATTTTGAAATATTTTGAAAAATGTTTAAAATGTGGGGGTTGGAGCGAGGAGCCCTCTTAGCCTACAACGAAAGATTTCCTCCGATGCTGAATTAATGGCTTGACTGATTTTAGAAAGAGACTCAATTAACTTGTGGGATTCCTAGTGCTAAGATCGTAGATACTCATTTTGTGATTTTCTCTGTGAATTCTGCCCATGCTTTTTTAATTAGATCTTCTGTAGTTGAGTTGGAGGAAGCTTCTATTTCTGTGTGATTCAAATTACTTGTATTTTTTGATGAATCAGAAGAGTCGGTTAAAAAACTTTTCTGCTGATTCAAGGAGTGTAGGCTCAAATTTAGTTTTGTTATTTGTCTTATAGATGTTTCTCTGGTAAGAGGTTATTTCTGTTGGATGGTATTTAGGGCAGTTTGAAGCGACGGTACGGTGTCCTTTAATCTTACATGTCCCGCAGTAGCTTTTATTTGGGGTTATTTTACAGATGTAGCTCATATGTTTATTACCGCATTTATAACAAGATGGATCGTTCCTGCAAGGTTTTTCTTGATGATAATGATGACAAGTAAAGCATGGAGAAGGTCTTTCACTTGATTGAGATTTCTCTACTTTGTGCCTTGCAAATCCTATGGTTATTGGATGTGTCTTGCAAATCCTATGATCGTTCGTTATTAAGTAGCTGATCACTTCAGGATTATTTGTGAATAATCGAATTAGAGAAGTAGGTCCTTTTGCGAATTCTAGTAATGTTTGTGAGCGGTAATTTATTTTCTTTAATCAGATATTATTTCAAATCTTCTATCTTAACATCCGCCTCGTACCACGCAACTGAAAGTAGTTATAGTGGACGGTTTTTGTGGCATTCTCTTGTTTTCGTCGAAAGAATTTATTTGTACATTTTGGATTCAAATCTTTTGATTTAAAAGCTTGCAGAAATTATTTTTTGTTTGAAAAAAAAAAAACTTTCGCAAACTTTGTTTTTATACGGGCCAGTCTAGTAACTTTGGACTTCGGCCTCTCACGATTCGCCTTTAGCTGTTAAAATCCACGCCCATGCCGTGACTCGAACTTTCAAGCCGATGGCCTACCGCCACAGACCGCTCGGCCACCCAGCAGGAACTTTTTTGTTTGATTTATTTTGAAAAAAAACTAATTTGAGACCTGTTTGTTTCATGGCTGGAAATACCGTCATTTACATATTTGGAAGTTTATATCGTTTAGTATTGCGGAAAATTAGTGAATTTTTTAAATCATCTCTAATGTTTTATATATAATAATAATAATTCACAGCCATATTCAATCCACTACTGGATAAGGCCTCTCCCGGAGGGAGGAGCAGGTCTACTGCTCCCACGCTGACCAGACGTGTTGGGAGAGGAGAGCGGCTCTCAACTGTGATCGCTACCTCTTTATTCAGATAGCTCCTCAATTGGTCTCACGACGCTGGGTGGACGCCGCACCAGGCAACAACATCTGGAGTACTGCAACGGTCACCCGTCCAAGCACTGACCAGACCCTGAGCTGCTTGACTTCGGTGAACTTACGGGAACTGGTAGACCAGTTCGGCCAGCCGTTTTCTATCCACTGCTGCATGAAGGCCTTCCCTTTTTATTTCCACATATCTCGGCCTGCTGCCATTCTCATCCATGTAGCTCCTGAAAAACGCTTGATTTCATCTACCCATCTTACATTTGGACGTCGTCTCGGTCGTTTCTTTTCTCTAGGAATCCAATGTAGTACATTTGTCGTCCACCTCCCATCTGTTCGTCTAGCTATGTGACCGGCCAATTTCCACTTCAGCTTCTTCGCAGTTTTGATTACATCCTCTAACTTTGTTTGTGCGCGAATCCATTCATTTGTTTTCCTGTCCCTCCTGGTTATTCCTAGCATGCATATCTCCATTGCTCTGTTTCTCTCAATCTTTGAGTAGTTTGCGCATTCAATGTCCAAGTTTCGCAGCCGTACATCATCACAGGTAAGACACAATGATTATAAACTTGACGCTTAAGACACATTGGTAGTTTGCTTTTGAAAATAAAGTGTAGTCTTCCAAACAAACTCCAC